>PTRB01000104.1:0-102899 GCA_025094155.1 Lichtheimia hyalospora FSU 10163
TATTGACTTGTCGAGAAACATCCAGGGCATCCATACTGGTACTTGAATATTGATATCCGAAAGGAAGAAGATTGCTATGGCAATAATGACGCCACGAGTTGCTGTGATGATACACCGATATAAGACACTAGTTGCTGATAGCTGCTACCCAGAGCATTGAAATGGTGTTTGACAATCACGGCCATCAATCTTTAAATAACTTGATGTCACCAAATCGCTTTCTTGTTACAGAGAAATCCATCCAAAGCCTAGAGCCGGTAGCCGTTTTCACAGTAGCTTCGACAATGCCCGCTATCATAAATCTCACAGGATGCACTTGATGCTACCAAAGACAAGTTGCTTGCTGGACGATCATTCACCTAAAAGTATACATAGTGATCAGCAAGCATGGTTTCATATCACTCCAATAATACTTATCTTTGATACTGATGAAGTGTTTGAACATGCCGTGATAATAGCACGCGTTGCTTGCATTGTTTCACCTAAAGAATACATTGAAACGCATTAGAACGATACTTGACTCCCGATGATCACAAGAGAGAAAGGAATGCCAAATGTACCAATTCATATCGCCTACTAGCATGGTCCCGATTTACCAGATTACAGGTGACTCAAATACATGAGTCCCTCACCAGTCAGCCTCGGTTCCATATACCGTGGATCCGCGTGTTCAAACGCTACAGAGGTTGCATTTTTGAATGACTTAATAAATTAAGCCTCGCAACGTGATCGCATTTGGTACTAAAGCACTGGGTGCTAAAGCACTGGGGAACGTTGCGTCTCCCTTTAGGCAATACAGATTGATACAATGACATCCTTGACATGCAGCAATAATAATACAACCAAGCGGAAGCCATCTTGATCCTAATGTCACTTGTATGAGTAGACTTGGATGCAACAATTGTTGACTGAATACTTTTACCTTTGCCAGATTGCTCAACTGCATTCTTTGCCTGAACCAACTTGATCTTCATGCCATGGATCTTCTGTTGATACTGTCCGATTATAAGGCTCGTCAATAATACGTATTTGATTTGTATACTTTAAACCATACATACCCAAGAGACAATGTGAAGCTCCTTGCTTAAGTAGATCATTACCTTGTTCCTGCCGTGGATGCCCTTCAAATTGCTCAACCTACAATGAACACATGTAAGATAAGAAAGAAACTGTACCATACGCCTTTCATGTTAACATACCCAAAGTAGCAATGTAAAAGATGTGTTTGACTCCCTCCTTGTGGACAAAGAGGACAAAGAATACATATGACGCCCCTTGGTTGTTGTACAAACGAGAGAACAGCAATCTGCAAATGAACCTTTAATGTCACAATGTCAAACTTGAACAATAAAACAAGTGCAACGATGGAACGTACCTGCTGTATTGAAATGAAGCTTGAGTCATGGGTAGATCGCTCTCGGTTGTTGTTCCATGAGATTCGAAAGAAGCGTTGCCCATTTGACCACTGATCGTGAGACCTGTTCAACCCATTGGCGCTGTGAATTGAAGGCATTGACAACAGTGAGTGCCATTGTAGTTTGTAAATTTTTTGGAGTTGCTCTTACCTTTGTGAAACATGAGTGGAGAAAGAGGAAGAGGGGCGCACTTTGTTCCTGTCACCACCGTCCTTGATTTTATGCACACGTCATTCACTGCCATTCTGCTTGTTAAAGCAGCATATAACATAGACAATCATTAATATTCTATCCATAAGAATAAATTACAACTGGGTATACTTTATTATTGTGTTATATCTCTCTCTTGAATAAGCTATTTTACTATGGACTAAAGTAACGCCACTGGGTCTGTGCGCCTTCAATTATTTTATGCAGCTAGACTCAACTTGTACAACCAATCACCAGCACGCATCAAAGGTGGGAGAATACATGAACTCATAGCTATTTTTGTAATGCATCATATAAAGCATCAACAACCCTTTAATTATCCAGTTGTGCAACCGTCAACTATGAATATGTATATAATCATGCATTCCATTCAGCTTCGTACTGTCCACACTATCAACCAGGGAGCAATGAGCAAGCACTTGCACTATAAGAAAATACAATCGCCTGTATCTCAGTTGGTTGTGATTCAGAAACGCATAGTTATTAGGACAGAATTGATCAGCGTGCCTGAAAGTGCCTTGTGTCCAAAGATGAGATGGCGTTCTTCATTTCAAGAGATGACCGATTGTTCCTGCCAGCTGAAATTTGTTGTGTCGACGCTCAGATTTTTTTTTTTGGACGACCACCCCGATCCCATTCGGCTGGTAGAGACATTCCGTGGATCGCTCATTCCACACTGCAAACTTGAAACTTTGTCATTAGGTGCTTTTCGAGTAGCAGAGCATTTCTGGCTAAGTAATTGATTTAAGCTTATCTATGACAATTCTGAGATACAAGTGATTTTATGTGTTAAGAGCATGACCTATAGTAAAGTGGATTTTATTGGTTACCAAGAAGATTGAATGTAGTACTACAAAAGATGCACAGGGACTGTTTTGTATAACAAAGCTTAAAGGACACGAGTTGGGATCTCAACCCTATCGGTCAATGTGTGCATAAAGGGTAGTTGACTGCAACAATGAGGGTGCAGTGAGTGAGTGAGTGAAATTTAACGTGCGTGATGTGCTTCTCTTTTTCTCTCTACTTTAACACGTTACCATTCAAGCCATGCATTGAGAAATATATGTTAAAACTCGCTCTTGTTGCTGACAAACACTTTGTATTACCATAGTTGTTGATATTGATAGACAGGGATTGGTGTGTGCTTGTAGAAGGAGGGTTGTAGCCAAGGTGATTTGTCGCTGTTCTCTTTGGTTGCTATGTCGCTCCAAACTTGGTAAAACAAGTACATTCAAAGTCCAATGCTGCATTCAAATTATCCCATCAATGATTTAGCTTGTATAAACGTCAAGACTGATCTCAAAGCGCTGGCTCATTTGACGGTGCTGGTGCTTTCCATAGTCTGGTTTCGAGCAAGCAGCAAGGTCCTTTATGTTGTTGGCTCGTGTAACCCCTGTGTGTCAGGGGAAAAGAGGATGATGAATTATGATTGAAAAGGCAAGTAGTGGGAAAACAGTGAAGGATGGTTCATTATGTGTGCTAATAAGGATGATGTTATTATTAAAATAATTCTTTGATCAGGCAATGCAACTTTGGGCATCATCTCCTTGGGTTCGACTCCCAGCCTGTATCTAGTGACCATTTGAGATCAATGCACAAAACGCGCTCGTCTCATCATAAACTTGACCCTTCCCTTTCTGCAAATTGCTTTCTTTCACTGAGAGGAAGGTACAGAGTCTTGGCTGAACATCATCCTTCCTGTATCTAATCTACTGATGTCATATTTTTTATTTTTAGAGATGATGATTATGACAATGACACCCACGACTGTATGACGACTACGATATAATGACTATGTGCGATATGGATCATCTCTACAAGTTATGGCATCCAAAGGAGCATCCAATATACCTTTTACATAGTAGACCATCCCTTTGTACTTGTGTTATAATACATCATTTTCATATGAATTATAATAGAGCGCTCTTTGAGTTTATTACACAAGTGTATAGTTTAACATTCATGTCGTAATGGATAGCTACTTATTTGGTAGCACTGGTCCGAGTCAATGACTTAATTTTACTCAAGGGAAGCATACCACTGGATCGGTTGATCCATTGTGCCTAGTTGGTTAATGTTTATTACCAAACATTCATTCAGTGTCACTCCCTCTGTACACTTCTGGCAAACACAAATACAAAAGAATTTGGGATTTCACTCAAATTGCTTTCTGCTTGCAGCGGTATTACCACGTAGTTTTCATCACTACCCAAACGCAATTAATGTACAAACAAGAGGACACAGGTCAATCACACATACCACAAAGGGCCCATCAGAGAATGAATTCAAATATTATGGCAACAATAACACATTGAATAGTAAAGCAATGAAAGGACTACATGGATGATGATGAATATGTATCAATACAACCGGTCACATAAAGTCTATCCTTAACATGACTTATCAACGGCATAAATGGAGCATGCAACCAACTAGACGAAAGATATGAACCCTAGCATTGCCAATCATTGCCTTTCAGCTGTTATATAAAGCCTAGCAATGAATAGTACTGCAGTGCAACGTTGCGAATTCCTAGCAATTCAGTGACAGGTGTTGCTTACACACTATGGCGAAATGCAGCTCAGTGCTATTTTTTTTTTTTTATTTCAAGTTGACTGTGTGATAATGTTGGTCGATGATAGCATTATAGAAACATGGCGCATAGATGAAAGCAATATCATGGAGTAAGACGTTATTTGCAACCAAGAAAGAGTTATTGGCAAGATGAATTCAAATCGGAGGATATATCTAATATCGCGTCAGGAACGCGTCCTTGTAAATCGCGCAATCCAACATGTGGAGTTTTTTTTTCACAACGGCGCGTTATGGAAGTTCTTGTAACCTAATACTCAAACACTCACTCACACTCACTCACACACCTCCTCCTCAACTCCAATGCAAAACGACGAATATTACGACATTGACTCCATTCTAGCCGATAGCATTGTAAAGCTCTTTGATTTCCTTTATTCGTAATGTCAATATAGTTTCTGACAAGCAAGTTTGTATAGAAAATACCCTGCATTTTCCTTCATGACTTGGAAGCATCGGTCAACCTTACTGGCGATGGCAGCGAGGCAAGTATCAGCATGGAATGGCTATTGAACAGGAGTATAGTATACTTATTGTACCAAACTAGGTGACACGCAATACACGAATAGAGCTTCCGTTCTGGTTGGCAAAACCGCTAGCAACGTTCACACTTCCCAATAGCGAGTGAGTATCAGGAACCTATGTGCTCGCGTGCATGCACGTGGCGCATGTAGTTGGTTTTGTGTGGCTGGATCTTGTGTAATGTATGTGTGTTAACATCCGATCGATTGAATGACAGCTTTATTATCAAACTTGAAATACCTCGGCCATTTGGTAACCGTGTACGCAATAATCTGGATGCAAGCCCAACAGCAGTCGACTTTCGTTTATTATGTCCATACTTTTATGTTTTCGGTAAAAAGTTGGTGAATCTCATTGAAGATCAAAGGTTACCGGGTATCTTAGAAAAGGTAAAGCACACAATCTTATATTCGACAATCATCGCAATGGCTGACATTGTTTAATTTGGTTAGACTTTCAAGACAAGGCTAAAAGAGATTATGGATTACACGCAAACTGGATCTACCACAGTCAATCAAGACTTTTTACAAAAGTTGGATGAAACTGAGAAAGAATGTAAGTTTTTGGATCAATGCTTTATTTTGGGTGGGGGGAAAACAATCTTTAATCCTATGTGTGTGTATGGATAGTATTCAAGGCAGGTCAAGAAAGTTCAACACAAGTCAAACAATGGCGAAACCGTGCCCTGGGAAGGTTAAAAGCAATAGATATCACAGCTAGACAAGTATGATGATGCAATAAACCCCGTTGGATACCGATAGAAAGAGGGATCATTGTCTGTATGATTGTCCGTGATTAGATAATAAATCATAAAGGTGATACTGTGATGAAGGATTTGTGATCCGCGTAATCGAGTGAAAAAGAGTGATCAATGTCTGTATTGTCATCCGGGGCTGTCGGCGACGGATGTATTCTTTTTCCAGACTTTACCGCCGCTATGAACCATTTGTCCACTAGACAATAACAACTTGTCGAATAACAATAGCACACACGATGATTGAAATAGAGAGCTTATGTTTAATATATAATATGAAGACTATCATCTTTAAAGAAAAAGGAATGACTAGTACTAGGGTATCCCAACTATGCACTGTTACGCACAGATGTGAGCGGGGAATAGAAAGTCAGCTTGGCAACAAAACGAGAGAGTGAGCCTATATTAACACCACACACGCACCCACGTTTCTTGCTTGTTATCTCTCTTTCTCAGCAACAACCACTGTTTCAACAATTGCCATGGCCGAACCCAAATTGTGCTTACGCACATACAGGCCGACCGACCGTGACCATGTCGACTTTATATTCTACAGCACATACTTTGCTCTTGTTCCCCAAGGTGTCAAACGAAAACTTGCTGCTCCATTGACATGGGTCATTGGCATAGGAATATATGCCTATTTGTTAGCCATTGTGCCCATTTTACTGGAAGGCATGGGTCTACCAACATGGAGTGGTCTCGTACTACGCGTCTTTTTCACTATCGGTTGGGTGCTAGTTGGCTTTGCAGCACTCTTTCTTTACACGGATCGATTTGAAATGGTGGAACGAGTGGAAGCAGCAAGACAAAACGATATGCTTGATCCAGAAGTGTCTTATCTCAATTACATAAAGTATGAAAAAGTGGTTTCGGATGAAGAAAATGATGCAGCATCATGTTCCGACAGCAACAAAAAGAAGAAACGAGTTACATTCGATAAGGATACCAAACCAGCTACTGAACTTGTCCGAGAGAAGAAGGAGGATAAAACACCATCTCATTTCTGGGTACTCGAAGTGGATGGTGTACCCTGTGGTATGGTGGGATTACAATGTCTCAAGGAACGAGTAATGGATCAACGTCCAACACCAGGTCCAGGTTGGCAACGTATCATTTCTTTGCTTTGTAATCGATATGGCCGTCCAAATCCTTTTCAAGAATTACCTCCTCGTGTTTATCAAGAACCACATCCTCTCAATACTGCCACTCTTACTCGACTTGCTGTCAAATATGAATTACAAAACTGCGGTTTATCTACTGTCATGATCACACGTGCTATGGAATGGGCTGATGAACATGGTATCCAAACAGTCAATGCTGTCACAAACGAATGTCAAGAGAATGCTGCTGCTATCTTGAAAGGACGACATGGTTTCAAAATGGTCAAAAAGGTCAACACTGGATGGTTTGGTCAATATGACAAGTACTGGGAATGCAATGTCAAGAATTGGAAGGAACAACAAAGGTTGAAGCAACAACAAGAACAAAATGTACCACAGCAGGAAGAGGAAGGAACACAAAAGAATACATAGTAGTAGTAGTAGTAGCACCATTAGTTTTAGCAGTGGATCATAATTATCTGTTTGATGTATTATCCTATCTTCCAAAATTGATATATTAGGCACTTGATGCAACCAACAATGAATACCCATGTTTGACTCTTAATATTTGCATTGATCCACTTATGTAAAAAGCTTATCTGTTTTCTTATTGATCTTATAAGTTGAAAAATGAATCGAGTTTATTCTTGATGTATGTCAATCATAATAATGCGTAATTGACATTGATATTACGTGTATACATTACTCTGACAATATATTATCCATCTTTGAATTCCAATAGTATAGGTGACTGATGTTTATTGTCGCAGCAGTGATTGTATAAATGCTGCAAAAGATGATAATAGTATGTCATTCAACATAAGCAGAAAAGGTCACGTGACCGTGAGAAAATAAAAAGCAAAAAGCTCTCGGACCGGGAATTGAACCCGGGTCTCCCGCGTGACAGGCGGGGATACTGACCACTATACTATCCGAGATTGAACTCACTTCCTTATTTTTTACGATCTCCGCACATGATATACTTTTAGTTGCCTTTTTTGGCAGGTAAGAGAATGTCATGTTACTCAAAAACCCAAAAATAACTCGGGGGGCTATGGCCAAATGGATAAGGCGCCTGACTACGAATCAGGAGATTCCAGGTTCGACCCCTGGTAGCCTCGATTTCTTGAACACTTGATTCAAGTGTTTAAACTCTCTTCTTTTCTCGTGTGACAAAAGTCACGTGACCTTTTGCTTTTATTGCTGACAATGGTAGAAGTTGTGCTCCTACAATCATTTGTACATTTCATTATGATAAAACAATATAGATATATCATGACTACCAGTGAAATAGATTCAGGAACAAGGTGGCTACATTCATGTTTATTTGAGATAATGCTTTCATGTTAACATATTATCTTATTTTCTAACGTCAATTGTTTAGTGATATGCAAGCATCTACGCACGATAAGGGAATAGCATGATACTTGATGACCATTTGATGTATCATATACGCAACAGGAAACCACCCATCCAGTCATTCACCAAGGATGTATCGCAAGAACCATTACATAAGTAGAAGGAATTGGTATCTTTCTTTTATTATTGGATAGAGTGTTGGGTATTTTCCTCTTCTGCAGCACGTGCAATAATTTCTTCAATTTCCTGCTGTCGTTCAATGGACTTTGACCTTGCTTGTTCTCGATTAAACAAGTGGCGAAAGAGCAGTGTGCTAGCAATTGTAAGTGTGCCAAGAGTCAATGTGACAGAAAACATGTATACATTGGAGTAATAAATGATATCATCCACATCATCGATGGTGTAAATGAGCAAGACACGCAAGGCGAATTCACTGAGTAAACCCAAGGACCATAACAAGGTAAGAATACGAAAGAAAGCACGGAATGAACGGTAGTTTCTCCAAAACCAATCCCAATGCAAGCGAATTGTAGGAGGATCCAGCATGACTGTACTTGTTACTGCAATCTGTCGTGCAACGTAAAACATGAATGGGCGCAAGACGTGCTTTTTCCATCGAAAAGGTATCAAGGTGGCAAATAACATGAGACCCATAGCCGATGTCATGGCTGATTCTCGTAGTAGATAGAGCTTGGGATCCGATTCCACCATGGCGAGTAGAACTGATACGGCAAAACCGAGCAGCATTAATAAACCCATCATATCCACCTTGTGTTCTCGGAATCCTTTAATCACCACCATAATAGCAGTCGGCACACCAGCAAGTACAAGGGACCATAAAGGCGAAAGTATAGTACGCAACGCATAATATAAAGCAATAGGAAACACCAACTCGAGCATCATGTGCATTGTCATGTTGAGAAATGCGTGCACAATGGATCGTCGGTTGGGTACTGACGTTTGCATAAAAGTAGGTACTCGGTGAATAGAGCGATAACGCGGTTTCCCGCCACTACTGCTCCCTGCAGTGCTGCTACTAATACTTGTTGGCGACTGTGGTATGAGAGGTGTAGTGGACGAAGGTGAAGGGGGCTCCATATCAAGAAAAGATGAATAAAGAAAACGTTTCAGCTGCAGCACTTTTCAAATGTGCAACATGAGTTTGTTCACAGGATGCAGTTTCTTGTTCTCCGCTCTCATCCGTTGTCATGGCAAATTTTCAATTCTGCAAGAGCACCTCCATCAAACGTTGTCAAGTAGATTCTTCCAGCAAAGTAGCTCTCACAATAGTATCAACATATTTCAAAAATGTCATGCATTATCAGCCATCTTGGTCAAAAATGTCATTTATTATCAGCAGCAAGTCGACTGAGCCGCTTATCTATAGAATAACAGAATATCAGGTCATATAAAATAGCTGATTATAACAATAAACCTAAACATTGGTGTGTTGTGATAATGTCACAGTTAACTTTGAGCTCCAATCGACCCACGAGCATGATGGGTGATTTATTAAAACTGGTTTAATTGACAAGTGAGTGGTGGTTGTCAAGATAGCGAGTAGCGCCCAGGAGACGGGCGGTCATTTTCTCTTGTCGCAGCAGCAACTGACTTGTTTTTCTCTTTCTTGTTCCAACATAACCCTATGGCTGGTATCAAACGCAAAGCAGAAATCGAAATACCCATTGTCGACGAGAATGACTTGCTGAAATTAACACCTCTTGGATCGGGCAATGAGGTGGGTCGGTCGTCCATCTTGTTAGAGTACAAGGGCAAAAAAGTATTGGTATGTGTCTAGATTCCTTTCTTTTTCCTCCCATTCTTCCACATTGTCTTTCTTTTTCACCATCAGTGATCGAGTTTCTTCCATTGCCGTGTCTGGCAGTTAATAGAAGATGCCGTGAGAAGGTGATGGTAGGAGACGAGCTTCCTTTTGTAGTACCACTTGATATCCCCCCTTCAGCATTACGCACAATAAAAGAATACCGTTCAACTCATATCTATCCTTCTTCTTTTTGACATGTTGTGAACAAAAAACAAAAGCTCGATGCTGGTATCCATCCTGCATACAATGGCTTGGCTTCGTTACCATTCTTTGATGAAATTGATCCTGCAAGTATCGATGTCTTGTTGGTGACTCAGTAAGTGTATGGACATGGTATTTGGCATGTTGCTAATCACCCCCCCAAAGTTTCCACGTCGACCATGCTGCTGCTGTCCCTTATTTGATGGAAAGAGTAAGTCATATCCATCGCATCTATAACCCTTGTTCTTACACTTGACATGGATAGACGTCGTTCAAAGGTCGTGTATTCATGACACATCCTACCAAAGCCATTTACAAATGGTTGCTCAATGATTATTTACGTGTCAGGTAAGAAAAAAGTATATTTAAAAACCATGACAACCAACGTCATTCTTTAGTAATATTGGAGATGAGGATCAATTGTACACGGAGGAAGACCTTATCAACTCGTTCAACCGTATTGAAGCTGTCGATTATCATCAACAAGTGGAAATGGAAGGCATCAAGTTCACTTCTTTTAATGCGGGTCACGTCCTTGGTGCAGCCATGTTTCTGATCGAGATTGCTGGTGTACGTGTCCTTTACACCGGCGACTATTCACGTGAAGAAGATCGTCATTTGATGGCAGCTGAGAAACCTGATAGTCCAGTCGATGTTCTGATTGCAGAAAGCACTTATGGTACCCAATCTCACGAGCCACGTATCGATAAGGAGAATCGATTCACAAGTAAGTAGAGTTCATTCGATGAAGAGAAAAGAATATTAACCCATAATGTATTGGTAGCACTAATTCACAATATCGTGGGTCGTGGTGGACGATGTCTTATGCCAGTGTTTGCCTTGGGCCGTGCACAAGAATTGTTGCTGATTCTCGACGAGTATTGGGAAGCTCATCCAGAACTTGACAGTATTCCTATCTACTATGCTTCCAGTTTGGCCAAAAAATGTATGGCAGTGTACCAAACTTATATCAACATGATGAATGCCAAAATCAGAAAGCAGTTTGCTATTTCCAACCCATTCGTGTTCAAGCATATCAGTAATCTTCGCAACGTGGAGCAGTTTGAAGACTCAGGTCCCTGTGTCATGATGGCCAGCCCTGGTATGCTTCAGGTAACATCACTGATTGAATGGAAATTGATCCATCCTATTGATATTGGCTCGTTTTGTAGAATGGATTATCCCGAGAATTATTTGAACGATGGGCACCTGATAAAAAGAATGGTCTGGTATTCACTGGTTATTGTGTCGAAAACACATTGGCAAGGGTAAGCATCTTTATTCAACAGTATCAAAGAACGTGCATTCATTTTTCTTTTATAGCAAGCCATGAATGAACCCCCTGATTTCAATGCTATGGATGGTCGCAAAATTCCTTTAAGGATGTCTGTTGACTACATTTCATTCTCTGCGCATGTGGATTTCACACAAAACAGCCAGTTTATTGAAGAAGTCAAGGCACCCCATGTGGTAAGTATCAATACAAAAAGAAAACGATCTACTCGACTAAACATTTCAAATATAGATGCTTGTGCATGGTGAAGCCAACAACATGTTCCGACTGAAATCAGCATTGCAAAGCCGGTATTCCGAACGCGAAGAGAATATTAAAATCTACACACCCAAAAACTGTGAGACTGTAAAGTTGCATTTCCGTGGTGAAAAGATGGCCAAGGTAAGACAATTAAAGAATGCACATGATTCATTTTATTTACATGGTTGCATGAATTAGACAATTGGTACACTGGCAGCCAAATATCCTACGGAAGATGAACCATTGAACGGTGTGATTGTTGCCAAGGATTTCCAACTCAACATCATGTCGACTGAAGATTTGAACGAGCTTGGTGGATTAATCACCACTGTGGTCACCCAGCGTCAAGTGGTCCCTTTCAATGCAGCCATCAGCTTACTCAAATGGCACTTGGAAATGATGTTTGGTGCTGTGCAAGAAACGGATCTCGGTAAAGTCGATGGATCCACAGAGAAAGGATCGGTATTGCGTGTTTTCGATACCATTGATATCAAGAAGCTTCAAGGTGCTGGTAATCAATTGATGCTAGAATGGATTGGAAATGCCATGAATGACATGGTAGCCGATTCTGTGCTGGCAGTTATCTTGTCGGTGGATAGTTCTCCTGCTAGTGTGAAAGGTACGTTATTAATGCAAGCCATCAATGGAGTACTAATGTGTCTTGTAGTGAGTACTCAACCATGTTCACATTCACATGATCACGACGAAAAGTCCGTGCACTTGAAGGTCGAGGAAGAGATTGCATCCGACTTTAGAAATATGATTACATTCTTGGAAGAGCAATTTGGACAAGTCGATGCCAATGAAGAGGAGCACAAGATTACAGTCAATGTTGATGGTGTCAAGGCTACTATTGACTCGATTAAATTTGTGAGTATCTGATTCATGTCAATTTCTTGGTATTAATGATATATATAAAATAGAGCGTGGATTGTGAGAATGAAGCTCTTCACAAGCGTGTCTCCAATGTAGTGCAGCACGTCAAGATGGCCATTAAGCCTATTTCCGTATTTTAAATAGTGTTTTCTTGTACATATTTTTATAAATGATCAAACTTTTTGATGGCAATATCACTAGAATGACTGAGATAATCTGGGTTGGGGAATGTACGTGTGATTAAACTAGGCTCTTATCCATGAACCGACTTGGCTTTGGTGATTTTCATGCTGCTCACTTTAGTCCACAGCAAGTTGAACAGTGGAAACATCTCTTACGGAAAGATCTTTATCCATCATGGCAGCCATATCAACAAGAACAAGAATATCCACAAGAACCAATGAATGACACCATGGAGGATCAACACGTCATTCAGGACGATCAAGATCCACTCCATGGACTATCCAAGGAAGCTATTGAAATATTTCGATTTTCTGAAGCGTATCGCAAAGAACGTGAGTAATGATAGGGGAATGCTTTGACGTTCGATTTATCATGATGAATTTAGGTGAAGCAACTGAGAGAGAACAAGGTGGAGGAGAGGAGGATGAAGAAAGTACGTTTGACGACGAGCCATATATGTGTAATGGACCACACAAGGGTGGTATCGAGACACCCGCCAATCGATTAATTCACGTTGATATGGAAACCAAGTACTGTGAACAAGTAGCGTTACAAGAACGCTTTTTAGATGCAGAGTATATCAAGACATGTCAAACTAAAGATAGTCCTGTTGTATTATGGCCCGTAGTGCCTTTACGATAATCGCACATTAAAGTGTTTGGAGTGAGGGACAAATGGATATCCTTCTACCATTCAACCGCGTCCTTGTATTTGTTATTAAGAGATTCATAAATAGCACCCGAGGGTGTAGAAGGAGGGGTATCGTGATAATGATAAGCAAAGATACTATCTAACCAATGATCGCTGAATGCTGTAATAGATGATGCAAAGGGGCTTGAGAAACGTAATGATTTTGTACATTGAGAGGGTTCGAAATAGCACCATGGTATAATGGCCCATGGTTTATATCCATTCCTTAATATCCGGACGTAGATTCTGTAATAAAGTCGACCCAGATCTGCCAATGTATATCGGTTGATCGGCTGTAAGGATTCGCTGACTGCATTGACTAATTCACAAAGGTAGGGCGAATCTTTTGAAAAGTATATCATGGATGACCCTGAGAATGGGTTGCCTTCGACACTAGTGTAACATGTTGCCTGGGAAATCCAATCGTTGCCAAGGAGCAATGGTTCCAGATCTCGTGCAAAGAGTGTATTCATATTAAACCATACACCACCATAGGTCGACAATGCCTGGAGCGAAATCAAAGTATCTTGTGTCGTATTAGCCAACTCGTACCAAATGCGATCCGTATGTTCAGCTGCTTCTTTCCAATAAGGTGATTCATCCAATAATCTTTGATCCTTTTCATCAATCCATACAATGAGTCGAGTAGTAGCTGGATCCTGAGTTGCAACAAAGGAACGAAGTGTCGCCAGTTGCGTTTCGCCAAATACTTGATATTCTTCAGAGGACCAAGTAGTGTGGAAATAGGTTATTGTGTCGTTATTACCCATACGCTGACGAGGACTTTTTACTGTTCTTGCATATCCATAACAAGTGTCATCCTGCATACGGTAACCAGGCATCATGTTGATACTGTGTGTGGTATATCCTTGCTGATACTGAGGAGCAAGGTTTTGAAAACATGCACCATTCTCTGACAGTGGTTCAACAACAACAGGTTTCCGTGGTGACAACCAGAATCGAACATAGATGCGCATGTGAGTGTCTACACGACATACAATGAAGAAGGCTGTAATGCCGGCGAGTATAGCAAGAATGGTCCATTTGAGAATGGAGAACAGTAATCGAGTGTTTATCCTCCGAGTATTGGTGGTAAGACTGGAATAACTTGGTGCTGTTAGATTACTAAATGGCCAACGCATGTAGTCAATGGGAGGATGAACGATTCAAAGGAAAAAAGATATCTTTCTCTCCTTGCAGCTCGGAACCTTAAAAGAAAGATCACCGTAAGCATCAACAACCACAAGCAGCTTGGCATGTCTCAGGTGATACGAACACAGTACGACTTCCGATGTGCCGAATTCCCTTTTCTGCTCAAGTCTCTTTGTTTAGTGAGCGGGTATAGAACACAAGGTAGAATGGTGGGAAAGAGCTCAAGATGATGTGATCCAACCAGTATCCATAGCAACCCTATGCAATCCATTATTACACATATGCATAAAGTAATCAAACATTGACACACAGACATCCTAATATTTGGTAACACTCCTTTGTGCCATGTTGATAATTAAGCCCGCTTGTTCTTTCTCGCACACGCACACACACACGCACAATAAAGAAAATGAACACCACGTTTTATATGGTAGAATACAGTATTCTGGTTCCTCATTTCGTGTAACATGATATTGATCGCCCCGACCCTTTTAAACCCTTAAAGATATATTGTAAAGAAATGATGCGAGAGTAGTTTTTTAATGATCCAAAATGCGAAGATTGCCAGTAATGACCTTATTCTCCAATACAGCTCCTGAAGGAATATCGATGCGTTCACCATGATTGGCAACAATGATGACGGTGCCTCTTAGTTCCACATTGGCACCAAATGTAACATCACCCGTGACCGTCAAATGATCCAGTTCCAGAATGTGTGGGATGGTCTTGAATCGAGACAAAAAGTGGCTGACCTTTTTAAAGTGATCACCCAACTTGACGAGAGGCACTGTGTTAAACATACGTTTGGGATTGACGGCAAGTTCACCATGAACGAGCGAATACAAGTTGGAAGTGACAAGGAAAAGATCCGATGTGGACTTGACTGGCAAGAAACGAGTGCGAGGGACATTGACACCGTGAGCATTACGGAAATGCTTGATAGCAGCACCCACAGCAGTTTCCAATTGAATAACCTTTTCACCACTCTCGGTGGTCTTGTTGTTGACAATGATTTCCAAATCCATGGCTTCCTCTTCCAATACTCGCTTGATCGCCTTCAAGTTGATCCACAAGTTGTTGGTATTGAAGATCTTGAACTTTTTGACCGACTTGAAATCCTCAACATGTTCATTGGGTACTTGAGCAATTTCAAGCAAACGAATATGACCATTATAATCGACCAAGGTACCACCCTTAATATCTGCCTTGGTTTTATCCGTCACTTCCATCAAGAATTCAGCGTCACTTTCCACCATATGATGCAAGATGCTGAGATCCACGGTTGCACCCAAGTTATCGACATTGGATACAAACAAGTATTCTTTGCCTTCAGCGAGTAACTTGTCCAAGAGTCCAGAGTTGTACAATGCTTCATACAAATCACCGTGACCAGGGGGATACCTGGTATATATAGAAAAGTAATGAGTTAAAGGGCAGATGCAGCTGCTGGGTTTATATCCTATTTACCATTGTTCGATAGCCGAGTTGGGAGAACGAGGCACTGGTAAGAGTGATTCCTTGTTGATACGAGGATGACGACTTTGGTTAAAGGTAGTAATGTTGATATTGTGCGTGGCGTATTTTTGTACAATGCGACGAGTCTCTTCATCCGTGTTGAAAGAATTCATCAAGATAAATGGAACATTCACATCATGTCTCTTGTTTAGGTACTACAAATTGGGGTTTGTGTGTGAGTTCCCAACAATACCCAACATTCTTTCTTTGATATTCTCTCTTTCTTACCTCAATCTGACGCACGCTTAGATCCAAAAATGTCATTCCGTCACGAACTTCAATAGCCGATTTGGGTCCAACACAGCCCATAGTAGTTCCAAGACCGCCGTTTAACTTGAGCACAGCAAGCTTGTCGAGATCATTAGATGCAGTGCATTCAGGTAGTTCCTTGTATGCAACAATTTGCTCAGGCGAAGGTGATTGAATCTTTTCCCAATCACTAAAATAAAGAGAGAATGAATAATCTCGTCCCCACCCTTTCTTTGATCTTGCTTACAGTTTAGTGCCCTTGGCCTTTTCATCCATGAAACGCGTAAATAGCATGTAGAATCCATCCATTTCTTGTTGAAAGAACTAGAAAAATCCAATAGTCAGCTGACCCATATGTTTCAGATCCTACCATTACAACTTACCTTGCGTTCACCTTCATCCTGGATTTGAGCAGCCAGCTTGCTCAATTCAGATTTCATGGCTTTAGCAGCAGCTGCAGAGCTTGCACCTTGAAAATCCTGCATATAAAGAATAAAATGTTAAAATAGAGATAAGGTACATATCAAGAATACATACAAGGGTGGACAAGGTGTGGGGATGATGACGATCGGGGACAATGCCAGAAGATGGCTTGCGTGCAAATGATGCCATGGTAAAAGCAATGACGGGGTGATGGGGGGAAAAAGTAAAAAGAAGAAACGTAGGTGTGTGTCCCGAGTGAAGAAATTGCTATATATACCATCTTCTTTCTCACTTGCAATGTGTCTCGTGTGCAACGCGTTACTAAAATATTCGCATTAGCGGCTGTAACTACCTAAAATAGAAAAGTAAGATGTTGAGTTTTACCCGGCAAATCAACTTGCGGATCATCCATGCTCGTGCTTGCTTTGCTGCCATTTCATTGCTGCTTGGGTTCCCTCGATCGTTTTAAGTTTATCAATTCGATAATGCAAACATGCTGTACCACTATCAGTATCTCTGTGACTTTTTAAAGACTGATTCATATTTCATGACTACCTCCCATTTTCCTGAACAAGGTTCATTCAAAAAATAATAATAATCCCTTAACAACCCGTGACGTGTCTACCAACCGTTGTCTTTGCCATGATACCTATAGTTCTCGTGTTTATCATAGATAATGCAATGCTTGCATAAATCTAAATTGTGCTATGAAAAGTAACATTATTTGGGTCATCCTGTTAATTCTTGATCGTAAATCCACCTTGTTTGTCCTGATTCATACTATCTCCTTGAATAAAACCATCATTAGCCCCTGATTCCAACAAGCTGGTGAATGAAACGATGGTATATTACTCAATAACGAATGATATGATTTGAGCGGATACAAGTCAATGAGCATCTACGACAGCAAGGAATGAATACATCCATCGATATTTACAAAGAGGGGTTTCCTTTCTAAGCGGTGCTTGAAAATTTCGCATAGGCATATTTATCAGCCATTGTCAACAGTGGGTCTTTGCTCAACTGTCTACGACTTGTGAAAAGTTAAAGATGACCAAATCAATCTTTATGGTCGTGGAAATCAATGTGTTGAATGTCATGAGTGGACAATGCCCCAACCGCCTTTACGTTTTTGCATGACAATATTTTCGCCTGGATCAACTTGTAAAAGTAACATGGTAATTGATGTTGATAAGCGTGTTTTCCTATTTTATGATTCGCGTCATCCCATCATCTTCCAATAATCCTGATATGATGATGATGATGATGATGATGATGATGATGCAAAGGACTCTCTTCCAAATCAACAACAACTACGTATCAACTTTAGCTTTTAGCAGCAAAAGGTCATGGATCAATAGACAGCATATCGTTCATCTTTTTGGTGGATCAACAAATTAATCGACAACATTGTTTGACGTATCTCTTCAACTCTTTCAAAAGATTCAAGTTTCTGCAGATATACACAACACCATGAATAAAAGTCTTTATTATCACGCAGTCAATTTCTATATGAATGTAACACCCATCCTCTTTGGAGATATTTTTTGTGGAGAACGAGTTCCAGGGTCTCATGTAACACAGGCTGTACGGCACAATAGGTATTATAGAGAAAAGGTGATGACAATGCTACGTCATTGATGAATGATGATTCTGGGAGGATACAAAGTAACGCCTAGCATTGTACTTTAAATTCAATGCTTTGATGGCACATCGGTCCCAGATAGTCCAGCCATGACTCACCTCGATCAGGGGAATGCGTCGTCATGACATGTTCAAGAGTGAATTTTATTCTTCCGATTCTAAGTGCAACAGCAATGAGCCAATAACGATCTAGTTCCCAATGCTTTGTCATGCAGCTGTTGTTTGCGTCTCGAAATGTGGAGACCGACAGTTCGGGAATAGTCAAATATACTGACCGCATAACCCCAGCTTACTAATCTTTTAAGTTTCCAATGCATATATAAACACACTTTTTGCTTTGTTTCCCCACACACTATACAATATGGCTTCCCAACTTCAAAGAGAATTGGCTGATTCAGGTACGCTCGTGAAGCAACTGAATAGGAAAGAGGGTTGTATACTCATGATATATGTAGCTGTTGAGCGTGATGTAGATCGTATGCTTCGAGCCCATGGATTCCATCCACCGAACGCCATTGATATTGCATCGATTCCTGTACCCAACACGGAAGTTGCAATCAAGTCAGCCGAGTATACGCATAAGGAGCTGGATGCTACCATGTGGAATCATTCGAACCGTGCTTATTATTTGGGAGCTGTTGTTGCTACGGACCAATTCCCCGACTGGAAGGTAGATTTGGATACATATTATTTGACGGCATTATTTCATGACATTGGTGTTGCACCTCGTTATCATCTCAGCACATCATTATCTTTTGAATTTTGGGGTGGTATTCATGCCAGAGAGAAATTGGTTGAATTTGGTGCATCCCAGTTACAAGCGGATGAAGTAGCTGAAGCCATTATTCGACACACGGACTTTGTGCCCGGCCAAATTCGTAAAGTGGGTCAACTTATTCAAATGGGAACCACCATTGATGTGATTGGACGTAATCCTGAATTGTATCATGCTGATACCATTGATGCCATTGTCAAGAAATACCCCAGACTTGGATTCAATTGTCATTTTGCTGATTTGATGGATAAGGAATGTCTTCATAAACCAGGCAGTCATACAAGTGCTGGTGATGAGATCAACTTTATTGATCGTATTAGAAATAACAAAGTGATGGAAAAGTATGATACTAAGTCTACTTTGTAAATAAATGACCCTGTCATGAACCTGTATTTTATGCAGTAGAGGATGCTATTTATTCGAGTGGAAACAAGAGATCGAAAAGTAACGCTATGGATTGAGACAAGGAGAGAGAGAGAGAAAGAGAGAGAGCATATGCATTGAATAAAGAAAGAGAATGTGTGTGTGTGTGTGTGTGACAGTCATCAATAAGGTGGGATCAGATTGGGTAACGCTACAGAATAATGTGTGTGTGTGGTGATAATGGTGGATTTCAATGGGAAGAAGATGATGTGGTCAAAGTGGATGGTTGCTGTGTTGGAGATAATGTTGATTGTGATTGTGATGATGATGGATTGTTGTCATTGTCATCTTCTTCAATTTCATCATCATCAAATTGATGTTGTGGCATCGATCCAAGTTCTGGAACATAATTTTCTTCGCACCAAATGAGAAATTCATCATAAGTCTTGATACAACCTTGGCGTGATAAGCGTTGAAACGCTTTAAGTTCTGCACTGAAGCGGCGTTTTTGGTTTGAGAACCAGTAAGTGATTTTGCGGGACATGAGTCCTGTATCTTGTTCGATCCTACGGCGTTCATGCTTGCTTAGTTTGCGTCCTTGACCATATACTTCAAAGAATACACGTTTGAGATAAGTGGTGGTATCTTCATCATAAGATGTCTCTGTTCGTCGACGTGTGGTTCGTTTACGAAGCAATTTAGGTTGTTGTTGCTGAGCTGATACGCGTTGTGGCCAAATCAATTGAGTGCTGTTATTGTTGCTACTACCGTCTTGATCATCATCCAATTTTCGAACTTTGTTAGGTCGACGTGGACTTGGCAATGAAACAATGGTTTCTACAGGAGATGTTGCACGTGGAAACGAGGATGATGATGACGACACTTTCGATAGGTGCATAGTAGGTGACTGATCAATACGTTTCTCTTCTTGCTTGACAACTGTGGATGATGATGGTTCCTCATCGTTTGTATCGCGAGTATTATTATTCTCTGTTACAATAGTTCTTAAACGTGGAGTCGGGCGTGGTGACCCTTCCTTGGGATCCTCTCCTCCGGTTTCTTGCATGCAATCGCTCCCATGTCGTACGGCTGAAATCATTGCACGATTAGAACGCACTCTGGCAAGCGGAGCAGATGTATCCATCGTCATTAAAGATTGCAGTTGAAGGGATGAGTTGAAAGGAGGTTCTTGGGAGAAAAGGAAAAAGAGGTGGAAAATAAGTACAAGTCGGGAACAAAGCTCACACAAGAAATCCCCACTGACGACAATCTTGTCGTTGACAACAATTGCGGATCATGAATCGGCTCTGTCTTATCTTTGGTCTTATTCAAGTGTACAAATGACTGGTTTATTACAATATTGAACACATTTACTCTTCAAATTCTTCGTCAAAGACCTTAACACCCCAATCAGGGCGAATAAAGCGTTTACCATGTGTCTTGTGAAGTTCGTTAATTTGATCCATCTCTTCCTTAGTCAAGTCAATCAAATCACCATTCGCTTTAATACGCTATGATTCAAAGTAGGATTAATAAAAAACACGCTTCCAATGCTGGAGAATCAACTTACTTCAGATTTGACACTCTTTGGCAATACACTTGTGCGTGTATATCCCCATGATAGGATAATTTGGGCAGGAGTCTTGTTGCGAGCAGTAGCAATCTTATTGATAGTTTCATCTTGCAACAGAGTAGAGTTGACGGAACCAAGTGGAGAGTAAGCAGTGCAATGAATGCCCTTGGAGGCGCAGTAATCAATCAATTTCTGTTGAGGATTATAGGCTACACAAAAAAAAGCATCTGAGTAACACATCATGAGGACTTGTAGCATGATGAACCACTTACGATGCAACTCGATCTGATTCACAGCAGGAACAACCTTGGCAGTCTTTAAAAGCTCTTCCAAAATGGGGATGGAATAATTGGATACACCAATCGCCTTGACATTACCAGTATCAAGTAACTTTTCCATGGCTGCCCATGTTTCAGAAGGTTTAACATTATCAAGATCACGAGTACCATCAGCACGACGAGGAATGGCGACACCAGGTTCAGGATTCAAAGCAACAGGCCTTGCATAGATAGATGAGCACTTTGTTCTCTCAATCCATCTTTAATCATGTCTTCTTACCAATGAGCCAAGTATAAATCGATATATTCAATGTTGAGCTTATCAAGTGAAATCTTGAAACCTTCGGCAACCTTTTCGGTACGGAAAAAAGTAGGCCATAATTTGGTGGTGACAAAGATATCCTTGCGATCCAATCCAAGCTCGGCACAAGCATCACGGATACCACGTCCCACATCTTCCTCGTTACCATACTTTAATGATGGATCAGTAAACAACGATATACACACACTCACACACACACACACAATCTCTCTCTCTCTTTCGACAGAGACTTTTTTTCTTCAGGGGTAAACAAACAATACTTACGCCAAATGCAGTGTCAATGTGGCGATAGCCAGCGTGAATTGCAGTTTTGACTGCAGCATAGACTTCTTCACCAGGTGCCTGCCAGGTGCCGAGACCTAGATTATGCAACATGGATTAAAATCCATATCTTATGCATAGGCCAATGTACGATGACTTACCAATAGCGGGGATAGATGCACCAGTATTGCTACACGGAACATATTGAGTGAGCGAGTCTTTTGAGAACAATATACACACTCACAGTTTGTAAACCTTGTTGAGAGTCATTGTGAATAAAGAAGAGAGAAACAAAGACTGTGCTCCCAATTCACACGACACGCCCTAAATATCCAAGTTGGCCGGGGAATTTTGGTCATCCGTAGATTTTTTATTCTCCACTTTTTAATGTGTTACAGAAGATCAATGTACCTTGCTTGTAGCAAAACAAGTGTGTGTGCACATACGCATATATACTAGTGGCGATTTGAATGATCGAGATCGCTCTGTGACCATGCAGAAATCGGTGTTTGGTTCTCCACAATAGTGCAGGGTCCAAAATCGAATTCATCACTCATAGCTCCTATTTATTATGTCATGCGTATCATGGAACAAGAAAACAATGACACCATGCGGGGCCAAGATGGTGTTTGATCGCTAGTACAAGTGAAATAGACCCATTGTTTTTGAGAACATAAGACACACCATCCATGGATCGTTTGTATTACAAATAACAAAGAGGTAGCAGTTATCAGTCAATCTCATGCAAATTGAAATTGCAGTCTCTATGAGTTCAGATGTGCCAGCTTGCGTTGATTACCTGCTTCAAGTTTTATGTGCTGTCAGTCAAATCTCAGGTCTACATGTCATTTGTTTCTTCTGCATCATTACACCACACTCATAATTCTCTAGAAGATTATTAATGTGAGAGTACCATGATCAAGATGGATATGACATTAATTAATGAAACATTGAATCTTTATAAACAGTGGTATAGCTATAAATGTATTCTATCTAGAACAACTCATGTGATCTAGCGGCATCAAGTCTGTGCAAGACCAAATATACAGAGTGACCGGCGGAAGTTGGTACATAGCACCTTGTTCACACATCTCTTTCAACCATGCCTACGAAATCGGATCTCCGAGAAGCCAATCGATTGGCATGGGAACGAGGCAAAAGCGGTATGCGTTATCATGACGTTTTGGAAGAAAAAGAAAGCCTCTGACATGTTGGATATAGATCCGTCGCAGTACAAGAATCTCGACAGCAACATTAAAAAGAACACGGCGTTCATCAAGAAATGCAAGGCATCACTTGCAGCCGATTCGACACAGCAGTTATTGAATGATATCAAAAAGTTGAGCCTTGAAAAGTACATTTCCGAAGTAGTGGGTGGTGTACTGGACGGTATGCTCAAGTGCAAGTCGAGTGCAGACGCAGCAGCATGTGTCGAGGTAAATAAGCGTGTATCATGGCAACAGCACGGTTCTCATGGTGATGATATTAGGTTGTTTCTGCACTTCATCAACGATTTCCTGATACATTTACACTCTTATTGACATATCATCTTGCGCGAGTAATGCAACCACCTTCAAAGCAACACTTGGCATCTTTACCCCAGGAACAACGTGATAAGGAAGAATCCACTCGCATTTCGAGACAACGTACCTATCTACGCATTATTGTTGAATTATGGTTAGCGGGTGTTATTCGTAACGTACAAGACGGTGTATCTTCTTTGGCATCCACCAACTTGGAAGGTGTCGAGTCTCAAGGGGATGGTGTAGCCGGTTTTGTGGGATCATCATCCACATCCTCCAAACGACCCCAAAAGAAGGAATCTGAGAAACAACCTGGCCAAGAAAACTTTGTGTATACTGTTCTGAAAGGCTTGGTAAAGATTCCGCGTAGAGGGATGGTTGTCATGTTATTAATAACTCATTTCTAGTTGTTGACGGATATGGAACAACATATCAATCTTCCACTGGCAGCATCCTTTCTGAAGAATTATGGTCAACAAGTACTCGGTATCACTTCTCGAAAACAACGTGCTGCACAACAACAACAACAAAAAGAAGAGGATGAGGAAAATGAATCACAACAGCAACCATCTGAAGCACCAGTGACAGCAGGAAGCAGTACGAATGAAGGCAGTGAATATGTTACACCAGAACAACGTGCTGCTCTCAAGCAATTGTTTGTCGACTATTATCACAGTGTGGAAAAGCATCTGGTCAAGGAACACAAACATATTAAACGTCTTGACAGCCGAAATCGTGAGACATTGTTTACGCGTGGAGAGCTTTCTGAAGAAACCAAGCAGAATCACGAAAAGATGACCAAAGTTTATGAAAAGTTATTGAACAATACGCAAACGTAAGTCATGATGAAGTTTATCTATTGAACAATGAAGCTAATTTCTATTGAAAGATTGGCTGATGCTTTGGATTTGGAAATGCCTGAATTGCCAGAGGATGAAGGGGTTACTCGAGTCTCTATTGTCAGTGCAGGCGCAGCACATGCATTTGCAGATGCCAAGGTAAATCCACATGCGAAATGGAAAGGGGCAATTGACTCACGTGATATTTAGGATATGTTGGCAAGTGGAATTTGGGAAGATGAAGATGCACGCAAGTTTTATGAGGATCTACCAGACCTTCAAGTACTCGTTCCTGGTGTATTCTTGGAATCCAATCCGCCTAAAAAGACCGAGACACCTGATGAATCCAAGGAGGGGGAGGAGGGGGAACAAAAACCAGTTGATAATGAGACACCAACTCCAGAAACTGAGAAAGCCAATGAGGAACAGGCACCAAAACCAAACACACCCGCCCCACCACCACCAGCTGATGATCATGATGAACCTGATGTGGATCCTTCAGAATTGATGGAAGATGCTTTAAAGTAAGTTCTTTTAATTGCAAGGTGGATTACATTATATTAACAGTAACAAGGACTGTGGATGAAGATGATGATACCAATGCTGCACCTGCGAAGCCTACCCAACTGGCACAACTCGATGCTCTACTTGCACGCTTACCCACTCTCGGTAATCGCGACTTGATTGATGCAGCTGCTGTTGAATTCTGTTATATCAATTCCAAAGCTGCTCGTAAGCGGTTGGTCAAGGTAAGCTATTCTTTACAAGTATGATTTTGTCAAGTTATTCACCATGAATATTTTAGGCCTTGCTGAGTGTACCAAGACAACGTGTCGATCTCTTGCCTTACTATGCTCGATTTATTGCCATCTTGAGCCGGTACTTTACTGACATTAGTGATACGGTGCTAGCAGCTGTAAGTGAACCATGGTGATGTAAAAAATCAATGCATTACTGATTGGTTGAATAGTTGGACCATGAATTCAAAGGCTTGCAAAGAAAAAAGACACAAGACTTGCTTGAATCACGTGTCAAGGTAAGAATGCATTACATTGCGAAATGCAAGTATTCATTTTTATTTTTGGTAGAATATTCGGTTCTTGGGCGAATTGACCAAGTTTCGAGTGACACCAGCACATACCATCTTCCATGTATTCAAGGTTGCCTTGGATGACTTTACGAACCAAAACATTGATATTGTTTGCAACCTGCTCGAGACATGTGGTCGTTTCTTATTGAAATCCGCCGAAACGGGTGTACGCATGAGCAATATGGCAAGTGCATGATCATGTCACGTGGATTGTTCCTATCACTAATAGACATATTTAGCTGGATGTGGTGATGCGAAAGAAAAACGTGCAGCACCTTGACAACCGCCAAGCATTGATGATTGAGAATGCTTATTACCAAGCTAATCCTCCCGAACGATCCGCCATTGTGGAGAAGCAGCGTTCACCTATGGAATTGTATATCCGAAAGTTGATTTACGGTGACTTGACAAAGAAGTCTTTGGATAAGATTCTCAAGCAACTACGCAAACTTCATTGGGAAGATGCCAGTATCTTCAAGCTGATGGTCAAGGTCTTTCAAAAGGTGTGGAAAATCAAGTACAGCAATATCCATTTACTTGCCATTTTAGCCAGTGGTTTGCATCGTTATCATTCCGACTTTGGTGTTCAAGTGGTGGATGGTGTCATTGAAGAAATTCGAGCAGGCTTAGAGGTAAGGAAAAAGCAGCTCATCATGCATCAAGAGCGAATATTCATAGCATGGATACACGTAGCAAAACATCTTCAAGCATAACCAACGTCGTATTGCCATAGTCAAGTATCTTGGCGAGCTTTACAATTACCGAATGATCGATTCTCCTTTGATTTTCGACACCTTGTATACCATCATTACCTTTGGTCATGGTAAGGCAAGAAAAGATAAAGCCAAATGGAAATACTGAACAACGTATGATAGAATTTGGTCGACCTGCACGGGAACGATTCTGTTCGATTGATGCACCCAATGACTTCTTCCGCATTCGTTTGTGCTGCACACTTCTCGATACATGTGGCATGTGCTTTGATCGTGGTAGCTCCAAGCGTAAACTTGACAACTTTTTGGTGTTTTTCCAGGTAAATTGAATGAATGCATCGTTGATATAAACCACTTATACTGTTGTAGATGTATATCTTTACCAAGGCCAAACCTCCCATGGACGTTGACTTTATGGTGAGCGACACATTTGAAATGCTTCGACCACAGATGCACATTCTTGCTTCATATGAAGAAGCCAATGAAACTGTGGATCGCATGTTATTAGAGCAACTCAAGTCTGTGCAAGGTATGTGGCATCATGAAATGATTTATTGATCCATGTACTCATGAGGAATAATATCAGGAACGGATGGCAAGGTTCAAGAAGATGGTTTCGAAAGCGAGTCTGAATCGACAAGTGATGAAGCAGAAGAAGAAGAAAATGCAGATGAGGATAAGGAAGAAGATGATGAAGAAAGTGCTGATGAGGTAAGTGAGTGAATCCATGATCAATTGAATGATATTAAATAACCAATTCTATAGACCGACAAGAATGGTGCCATGGGTGAACCTGAAGAAGATGTGGTTGTACGCAAAACGCAACAAATTTCAAAGGAAGAAGAGGAAGAGTTCGAGCGTGAATTTAGTCGCATGATGAGTGAGAGCTTGGAATCACGCAAGTTTGAGAAAAAATCTGCCGTATTGGATGTGCCAATTCCTATGAATTTACGTGGAGCTCAAGATCGTCGTACAGCTGCTGCTCAAGAAAAGGGTGTACCCCAAGACAAGATGGCCTTTACATTATTGACTAAAAAAGGCAATCGACAACAAGCACGTACAATGGAAGTACCATCTGATTCAGTATTGGCTGTCACAACACGTAGCAAGCAAGAAGCTGAACGTGAAGAACAACAACAATTGAAAAAGTTGGTGCTCAGTTATGAAGAACGCGAAGAAGCTGCAGCACGTCAAGCAGCACTGGAAGAACGACAACGTTTACGTGGTAATTTCCGTGGTCGTAAAGTGCTTCATATGGGCGGTGGTGGTGGCCATGCTTATACATCAGGACCAACGTAAGTAAAAGACAAAGAGAAGGAGAGGATATCATATTGATTAAAGTAGTGGTAGTAGCAATAGTAGTGGTAACCCAAGCACCAACACCAGAAGGCGATAAACAAGAGACAGCTTATTGTGTGTATGTGTGTTCTATTCATGTACATACATAACGCGGATTAGCGTGAACAAGATAGAGCGAGAGAAGAGCTTACTCGCGATCACAAGTGAATTGAACCATTCAATGCCTTTCTTCACATCTCACTCAAGGTTGATCTCTCTCTTTCTTCGATTCTATGTAATTAGTAGCTGAAGTTTCTAAGCAATAAAAAGACACATCCATTTTGAAGGGTATCATTTGATTTCATGGTTACACACACCGACTGACAACAAAAATGCAAGATTTTTTTCTCTATGCCATATCGGAGAGCGCGTTGCTTGACACTTTTTCGTTTACTCATTCATGTCTGACAAGCCTATTGAACTTGAAATTCTGGAGCAATTGGATGCCATTTATTCCAAGGAGAATCTTGCCAAGAATGCATTCTTCAAGGAAATGACCGAACAAGATCCTGACCATTGCAAGTATACGTCTATTGCCTTGATCTTGTACAGTTGCTGACTTTTATTGTAGGGGTCAGTTTGAAAAAGTTTAGTGTTATCAAACAGTTCAAGGGACTTGTACAAGGCAACGTCGACTTGTTGATCCAAGCAGCTGAACAATCCAACGGCCGTTTTGAAGTGAATGAGGAGAAGACCAAGCTTCGTAAAGTACCCAGTGATGCTGATGATGAAGCGACTGAGACCGAGGAAACATCCAAGCCTGATGAAAAGGTGCTGGACTACTGGCGTCAGCAAAATACACGTTCCATCTATGCTGTAAGTCTATATTTATAAGATGATATGGGATATTCATGATGAGAATAGAAAGGCTTCCCCGAATCACTCGATCAATCCAGCCATACTACATTGACCAACTTTTTCAAGGAACATGGTCGTGTATTGACACTCAAGATGCGAAAGGATGATGACAAAAAGTTCAAGGCAAGTGATCTACACTCAATTGCATCCAAGAAGAATGATCCACTCATACTGAATCTTAGGGCAGCGTATTTGTGGAATTCGATAGCCCTGATACTGTCAAGCAAGTCCTCGACAAGAAATTGGAATATGAGGGTCAAGAATTATCAATCATGTCAAAGTAGGTTGGAAACGAGCTTTACCAATCTAGGATGGGCACTGACAGTATATATAGACAAGATTACATTGACATGAAGGCCAAGGAAAAGTACCAAGGAGTCGAGTTTCAACATTCGAATGACAAGAAACGGAAAAACAACTTTATGATCCAATATGAAGGAGCAGGTGATATGGGTTTTAGAGATATCAGGGTACGTAAGCAATCACTTATCAAGACTTGTTGATTGACGCATGCTATCTTTTAGGAATTGGTTTCGCAAAAAACACCTGTGGGTACTGTTGAAAAACTTTCAGAACCAGGCACTGGTGTTCTCGAATTGAAGGAGATGAATCCGGATGCTTTTCTCGAATTGCTTGGACCCGAACGCAAATTAGAGGGCTTGACTTTTAGATTGGCTGATAGTAAGTTGTTATATAGAAATGAAAGAATGGGCTGATTGATCATCTTGTTCTAGTTGATGCTCGTGAAGTCATGAGAAAATCCTTTCAACAAAAACGAGGTGGATTCAAGGGTGGTCGCGGTGGTGGTCGTGGTGGTGGCCGTGGTGGCCGTGGTCGTCCTCACAAGAGACAACGCAAAGATTAGATCCTCCATCCTATCATGTACTAATAATGACGCATATTCTTTTACTTTTGCATTCATCCATTCGATAAAAAAAAAGCATTATTCATCATGACGAAGCTACATGGCACTCCGAGAGATGAGATATATATCGGCATATGAATGGGAATAGATATGGCATAAAACGATGACAAGAGATTCGGTTTTGGACGGGAAAAAGATCGTATATGCATGAAGGGGAGAATGATGCAAAGAAACGACAATAGAAAATAATGAACCATAATGCAGTAGCTGCAGAAAATCACTAGTGGTGTGTTGACGACCTAACCAAAGCTTTTTAAAGCGTGTCCATGTACAGCTAGATGAGAACGAGTTGATGATAGCTGCTTGTCATTCCTCAAGGGTGCATGGATAAGCGATGATGATTTGATGGCTGGTTCTAATGTGCTTGGAGCAGGCAACCTTGTGGGATGATTGTTCTGGTAGAATGGTGGTGGTGGCGACATGGGTGGCGAGGGAAGAGATCGAGATGGAGTGCGTGGCCGATAAAATGTACATAATGCATCAGAACAAATAAATGCATGCTTTAAAGGTACAGGGCCCATGGTCGTTGTTTGAACGGTAGTTTTCTTTTTCATCATGTGAATGCTGGATTCCGGAGATGATGAAGGGTATGGATATGGATGATGATGTTTCCGACGTGATCTTGGTGCCATATGAGTGCGGTAATGTTGCATCATATTATCTTGCCGAGAGAACCGGGATGGGCAACCTGGATACAAACAATGAAAGTTTCTTTCGCCCGTATGGATCCGCTTGTGTCTTGAAAGATGACTACTACTTGGCGATATCAATTGAGATACCAGATTAAAGGTTTATATACAGAATTATAATGAAGTTACCTCGTTGTAAAGCTCTTATTGCATCCAAGATTATTGCAATGGTAACGGCGTTTTCCGACATGTATTGTGTCAAAAGGATGGTGAATGGAATCAGGAATATCGTTGAGAAGACTAATATGTCTACCTTGCGCATCAATGACAGATAAAGCAGCCAAATGTGAACGCATGGTATAAAAAAAAGATCGATGATCGAGAAGCCAACAACAATAATGATTTCCACAAGCTGAGAACATGCTGCCTTTTTATATGCCAAGAGCGATGAAAAGGGAGATGTCTATAATGCAGATTCTTTTTCGGCAGGATAACAAATTGCTTCAACATTGAGAAAACGTGGGCTGCATGCATTGCATATTTTTGCATGTCAAGAGATCAAAATTTACTTGTTGTTAATTATCATCACACTAGGATGATGTGTAAAGGCGACACGACATGTGCTAGGCACATTGCAATCACGGGCTGTCAAAGAATGCCGTATCTTGCAGATTGAAATAGTTGGCTGGTCTATTTGCAGCATAGCGATGATCCTTGTCATTTTGCCACATGACGCGTCTATCAACGTTGCGTCTGGGCCGGTCTGTGCACCCTATCCAGAATGCATCTTGTACACCTTATTCAGGTACAACGTGAGCTGCACTGGTTCATAGAACGATGAGCCAACCTATGAAGGATGCTCACACATGTATTCGTATTGATCCAAAAGACACCAAACCCAATTCTGGATTGAATGCATCCTTCAAATAAGCATGCTTTTTCTGCTTCCTTGTTGCTTCTTTACAAGGTGTATAATAGACAAACATGCATGTGCTCTAAAATCTCCTATGCAGTTTATAGATTTGACTTATCTCTTCCCCTGATCCCTGAAAAGAGAGTGTGCGTGCCCCAGTATTTTCATTTTCAACAGCACATGGTTTTTGATGATCATGCTATGCTGATACCATCTCCCGTACTCCGTGTCATTTACTTGTGCAGAATTACACACACATAATGTATCCATCCCATCTTTATGGATTATTGGCTACATAAAGACAACGTGCTGCTATACAACAGTGCTCATGATAAACAAGAGGAAAGAATGGGGATGGCATGTGCAAAAAAAAATTCCTTGTATGAATCTCCTTGATTTTGATCGACTAGCTGCTGCTGTGATAATAGATTTATGCAGCCCAGCATAACTTTATATTCGGTTGACGGACATCAACGCCGCAGGGCTCTATATCTCTTTCTCTCTTTCCTTACTGTTGGTCGAGTTTCTAACGGTCTCCCATGCTTTGCTTCCGTGATATTACCATCTCGACTACGCATATCTAATCAATTAAAACGCATGCAAATACAAATGTATGTTTTCTTGCTAGTTGAATCATGTTGTTCCCTTTCAATCTCGTTCCATGATCACATCATTACTCATGGAGATCAAAAACATGCGATATTCACATTGAATTAAACTTTGTAGAGCTCCCGAATAAATGCAGGTTGCTGTTATCGAGAGACTATGGTCTATGCATCATTAAATGATAAGAAAAATCATGAACCCTGGCCAAGGATCATGCTGTCAAGCACAAGTAGGATCATAAATCCAAATGGTGTTTTCCCGTGATATGTCGTGTGTTGAGAGAGAAAGAATGTGTGAGCGAGTGGCATGATGATATGATCGTGCACAGACGACAGTGGTCATGGTACATTTTTTTATTATATCTAGACTAATGATGGAGCAGTGTAAGCGTACGATACAAGAAAAGGGGATGCTATGCAAGTCAATTTCTGCTAGGATGTGTTATGTGTATGATGGCTTCTCTCCATTTGTGTTTAAAATGTGGTTGAATTTGCAACAGTGAAAGAATCGATAACCAACTCCGAACGAGTGAGGATGGGATGACGTTGATTGAGGTGACACAAGCGCTGTATCCAGCAGCAACAGCAGCAGACATACACCTCCCGCTATCACAGTGTGTTCTTTACTCTCTACTACCCTACTTTTTTCTCCTACGCTCATCGACCAACATGGCTACTAGACCATCCCCACAACAAGCTCCACAAACATATCAGTTTAAACTCGTACTTTTAGGCAAGTAGAATATAATGGTGGCATCTCGCCATCTCTTGCTTTTTTCCTTCTTGGCATAAGTCCCTGACTCTTGGCTCTTTATCTTTCTATAGGCGAATCTGCTGTTGGCAAGTCAAGGTATACATCATTGCATATCCCATTCATTCCTTCGACTCATGATTGACCCTTTCTTAGTCTGGTGATGCGATTTGTCAAGGACCATTTCGACGAATACAGAGAGAGTACTATTGGAGGTATGCAACATGTGTTTCAATGCGTTATCATGGTCTCATACAAGCATCTATCTAGCTGCATTTTTGGCACAAACAATCTCGTTGGATGACAATACAACTGTAAAGTTCGAGATTTGGTAAGGATACTCTATTGTATGTGAACATGTCGTATGCTGACGAGGAGGATCTAGGGACACGGCGGGCCAAGAACGTTACAAGGTAATTCCCGCCAAATATTCATGTCACGAGATTATCATGCTAACACATGGCTTTTTCAGAGTTTGGCTCCCATGTATTATCGTAATGCAAATTGTGCAGTCGTTGTTTATGATATCACACAAGCTGTAAGTGGTGTAGAGTCATCTATTATGCAAAACACTCACTCGGTCGAGTATTAGTCTTCATTGGAAAAGGCCAAGGCATGGGTGAATGAACTTCAACGTCAAGCAGATCCTAATATTGTAATTGCTTTGGCGGGTAACAAGTGTGATTTGGAAAGTCGACGAGCCATCAAGACGGAGGTATATTTCCATAGTGATATGAAACACACACACACAGAGGCTGATGAGACTTTTTGTGATTATAGGAAGCACAAGAATATGCTGATGAACTTGGACTTTTGTTTATGGAAACATCGGCCAAGACCGCTCAAAATGTTCATGAGCTTTTCACTGCCATAGGTATATATATATACAAAGGATCCATGTGTGAAAGGAATGATGGATTGATCTTTACATTTTATATAGCCAAACGCATGCCTTTGGATCAACTTGCAGATAGCACACGTGGCCGGAACCGAGGTTTGAATGCTCGTGGTGGCGTCGATTTGAACCGTCCTGCTAATCCCAATGGATGTGCTTGTTAAAAATACATCTCTATCGATATCTTGTGAATTCCCTTTCTTTCTCTCTCTCTCTCTTCTCCCTTATTGTCATTGTGCTAGCAACAGCATGCTCAATCCTTTCCCATCTACAATACCTCATTCTGCGCGCACATAAGGCCCTTCCACAGTAATGATCGATCAACCAATAAAAGAAAACCCACTCCACATTGTTGCCATGCAATATTAGATTCATGCTTGTAACGCCGTTGTTAAGCAACACGATTTAATGTAATATGATTGGGTGGATTCAATAGCGGCTAAAAAGGATCATCCTTGCTTGCCACACGACCAAGGCTCTCTCTCTTTCTCTCTCGCCCATTCGACTTGTACTTCCATGGCCTTGGGTCGACAGGCAGTGTTACTCGTCTCCATATTCTTCATTGTTAAAACAACCACCTGGGCTTGGCATAATGCACATTCCCCTCCATCAGCACACTTGTTGAATAAACGATCGATACCGGTTGAACAGCTTGGCATAGTCGACAATGACGATACGCTTCTCCAATGTGATGCTGTTCAGTTACATGAGGATCAGTGTGCATTTGTACTTGAACATTGTCAAGGCGTTACACCGGGAATGATTGACTATATTCGGTGGTACTATTGTGCATCTGGAGCAGCAAGACCTATGATATTGATTGTTCTGGTATGAATCAAGAATGTTTTATTCTTTAACATGTTAACAATGCTATTGTAGTGTGCATGGCTCTTGTTTCTCTTTGGTTTTGTGGGCATTGCTGCATCTGATTTCTTCTGCAAGTAATTTAAAAAGGGGTGGACTAACAATGGGAAATGGGCTGACACGCATTTATTGCTAGGTCCCAATCTCCAAACAATTGCATTTGCTCTACACTTATCGGAAAGCTTGGTAAATTCACATTCTTATCACTCATTCACCCGTTGTATTCATCTGCATGAATAGACTGGTGTAACATTCCTGGCATTTGGAAATGGAAGTCCCGATCTATTCTCGACTTTTAGGTAAAGGATCGCAACAGTTATGGAATCAACTTAACTGACGCGCTTTGTTAGTGCAATGAATTCGGATATGGGATCATTAGCACTGGGTGAATTAGTAGGTGCTGCAGCCTTCATTGTCAGCGTCGTGGCAGGGTAAGTAAAAATGATCATCATTCACTCAATACTGACAGTGCGATAGATCCATGTGCGCCATCAAACCATTCCGTACCAAACGATTTAGCTTTATACGTGATGTCAGCTTCTTCACAGCAGCCGTTCTATTGATTATGGCGATTGTAGCCGATGGATTGATTTATCTCTATGAAGCTATCATCCTGATTGTATTCTATATCATCTACGTTTTGGTGGTAGTAGGTGGAAACTATGTCATGAAGAAACGATCCAATTACTTGAATTTGGTGCAACGTGCTAGATTAGAATATGAAGAGAATGGACCAGAAGTGGACAACTTGCTACGTGGTAATGATTGGTACGGTAAGGTTAGCGATTTTATTTTTTCACTTGCTCTACATGAGATTGATCACTTGTTCATAGGACAAGATGTACAAGAAGATGAAATGGAACTCTATGATGAAGGATTCGAAACCGAAGGATATCAAACGGGTCGACGTGGTACAACACATCCCAAACTTCGTATTCGTACATCTTTGTTTTCAGCTATAGAGGCAAGTGGATATGGTTTACTTTTTTTCGTTTAATTAATCCCACACAATAGTTTCAAGATGTGGTACGATCACTGCAGCATGCGAATACCAGATCAAGTGGTCTTACAAGACATTACCATCGAAGACGAGAATTCGATCAAGATATCAATCAAAGTGTACCTCTCAGTTCACGAAACGAACCCTCCCGCCCAACAACGCCCATGTACACATCACGTCGATCACGATTATCTCAATACCTCGCCAAGATGGGTATGGATCCTCAGCAAGTGATGTTTTATTTATTCCCATCCCTTGAGAATTTCTCAGAGAAATCCATCTACAGCAAAATCAGTTCAATGATATCTGCACCTGTCATCTTTTTACTTGCCGTTACCCTTCCTGTTGTCAAGGAAAGTGCTGTGCAAGGGGTTGTTCTCGATCAAGATGCATTGGATATGTTGCAAGATATCCCCGATGAGCCAGTGGAGATGAATGAATTAGCAGAGTCACAAGCTACATGGAATCAATGGATGACAGCTGTTCAACTTGTATGTGCACCCATCTTTGTCGCCACCGTCTTTGCTGTGAATGATGTTGTTCCTGCAGCCATTATTCTTCCAGTGGCAGCTGGATTTGGATTATTGATCACGGTCGCTTTCAAACTCACCACATCCCCTTTACGACAACCACGGCTTTATTGGATGATGGCATTTGTTGGATTTGCCATTGCCATGGTATGGATCTTTGTCATTGCCAACGAGGTGGTCAGTGTACTTCAAACAATCGGTATGGCACTTGGGATCAGTGATGCCATTTTGGGCTTGACCGTATTTGCATTGGTAAGGATACTATGAAGCGTTCTTCTTATTGACCACTAAAACATACAATGCATAGGGCAACAGCTTGGGTGATCTTGTAGCCAACGTTACCATGGCCAAAATGGGTTATCCAATGATGGCAATGAGCGCATGCTTTGGTGGACCCATGCTCAGTAAGTGGTGGATGGGATAAAAAAAAAAAAAAAGACAAGGTCTCTGACACATGCAAACATAGATATCATGCTGGGTGTTGGTATTGGTGCAACCTTTGTGACAACCGAAAGAAATGCTCCTTATCCTATTGAACTATCCACCACGATTCTCGTATCAGCTATAGGTTTACTAGTGGTGCTGATCTCACTTCTTGTCTTGGTACCCTTGAACAATTATCGCATGTCCCGTATATTCGGCGTTGGTTCTATAGCTGTTTATTTGATATGTACAGTAATTAATTTGGTCATTGAGATTACGGGCCATCAATAAAACCATTGTGTATGTGACACCAAACCGGAGATAATTTGATTCGCTAAGCGGATGTCAAAAAAGTTTTACGTGTCTTTATAAACAGCCGATGAGGGTGTATTGATTGTTTTCTTCTTTACCAAGGGCGTGATATTAGAGTCGTAGCTCGTGCAAAGCTTACACAATAGGCCTGGCTGCGCTAATCATCCCCGCGAAAGAACCCTGGTGTCTTTTTCTTTTGAAGAAGCCCAGGTGTCTTGGACAAGAGTATCGTTGCAACCGATCAGTACTGCTTCGAGCTATCCCAACGACACAAACATGTCTCTTGACTTTCCAACTCGAAAAGAAAATGATAATGACAATACGCGTCTTCAATGATTATACATTGCTTCATCAAACAAGTGTTTCAACTTTACACCTTGAGCAATTGATCCTTGTATCCTATCATAGAAGCGTGTATGGAACGCATGCGATGGATGAAATGGTTCACGGACAAATGAAATGATATATAAAAGCCACTTGACTAGATAGGTTGGCTGCTAGCTCAATCATGGTGTACCAAGATGATAGTCAAAGCAATTTATTTCAATGAATCATCCAACAAAATACGCATGGCTTGATCACCAACGATCATTTAACAATCTGCTGCCTTGAGCTCTTCTTTGCAGAGTAATGCGAGGTCCAATATCTTTTGTCAAATGCGTCTGTTGGAATATCATGAGCGCGCTATCTCTGTAATACATAGCTCACATTTCATCCTTGGTACAAATCGTATGATAAACATATCCTTTGGTATACGCGTGCGCCATCACATGAATGGGATGAGTGATATCAACCTTTATTGATGCAACTGATGTGTCACAACAGCTTGTGATTCATTAACCTATTTGAGCAGACAATGATGTTTCAACAGACGAGAATTTATTTGGAATCATGCGGCTGATGTGGAGGATAATAGTTTTTTGTTAAGAGGACGATCATAAATAAAGCCATCATCATCATCAGCCTTGATCACAGTATAATTGTTATAGGAACTCGAGGTAGGTGGGGGATTAAAGACCATGTCTTGTTTTGTATAATCGTAGGGTAAAAAGTGATCTTCGACAATTTGTCGCCATTGAGCATATTCAGTGACAGGTGGATGATCTGACTGGGAAGTGCGTAACCTTCGAGTACGAGGTTGTGGATCATCCAAGAGCATTTCTTCAATTTCATGCACTGCATCGAAATGGAAAGTCTTGTCCTAAAAAGCAAGGAATGAACAACTTGTAAAGGAATCATCACCATCATCACTTACATTGGGTATATAAGGCGGTACAGCTTGTTTTGATTCAAGTGCATCCCAATCGAGACCTGCAAACCATGGATGCAATTTGAATTTCTCAAAACTCTTGAAACCAAGTCGATTGTTTGGGGTTTTTTCGAGCAACTAATAAGATAATCAATAACAATAGGGTGATGGAATCATCTACTACGTACGCCTGATATCACATTCACACAGTCGGCTGATACCATTTGATACACATTGGCAGGGAATTCGAGTGGAGTATGTAAAACGGATTGCGCCATTTGATCATTGGTTTTGCCTTTGAAGGGTCGCTATCCATCATGCATTGTGTGAGAGCAAGTCATCAAGAACGCCATCCACCTATATACCTTGCCAAATAATAATTCATAGGCAGTGACACCCAAAGACCACCAATCGACTGAAAAATTGTAACCTTGTTTGCCAAGCATTTCCGGTGACATGTAAGCCAAAGTACCAGCTGTTGTATAACGTAATGGTTTTTGTTGAGAGAATCCAACGGCCACATTAAAGTCAGAAACATGAGCATGTCCTCGTGCGTCTAGTAAAATGTTTTCTGGTTTGATATCCCTACCATCTCTTGTGTCAGTCAAACAAGGACGCGTTTCAGAGTGGGGTGTCTCATATATTACCTGTGAGCAATACGCCGGAGATGCAGATAATGAAGTGCTAATGCAATCTGCGCAACATAGAACCGGACTTGAAGTTCCTTGAGAGGACCATCACTCGTATCCAACAGGTGCCTTAAGTCACCACCCAGCATGAGATCAATCACCATGTATAAGTTTTCGTCATCTTGAAATGCATATCGTAGGTTGACAATGAGAGGATATTCGAGTCGTTCCAAAAGTCGTCGTTCACATAAAATGGGACCAACACATTTGCGCTGAATGCAACGATCCTTTGACGTATACTTTAAAGCATATTCACGGCCAGTACGTTTGTGTCGTACTATGCGAACTTTGAAGAAAGAGCCACGTCCTACAGCACGTAGTTGATAGAAATGGTCGAGGTAGACTAATAAAAATACAAAGTTTAATATGTGTGGGGTTGCTGGGATCGACATGTCGGGTTGGCTACCTTGACAATCAAAATCAATATCTCCTTTACAACAAACAGCACCCATTCGAGAAGAAAGAAAGAAAGATGAGTAGGACAAGTTCACATCCTCTTCTCTTTACGAAAAAAGATCTTTTTCCCTGTCTCTCCTCTTTTTTGTGTAACGCGTTGTGTCCCCATGGTTCATTGTTAGCTGCCGTGTATCATGATGATCATTTCACATCACACACATACCATTCCGCACATGATCTTACTCTTTTCATCTTCTATATACAATCATAAAGTAATTCTTATCTTGATATCAATGACATGATAGAATCTGACAGATCGGAACGATATCCCGGATGCCATGTTGTTGTTGTAATAGTAGATTTCATACATGACACCGCAGATGCCATTGTTGCACACATTTACCAACCGCCCATCATATATAATAAATCGTATGCTCTTGTATATAAAAAAGAACAGTTGATTTAAGTTGCAGCAATAGATATCAATGAATATGTCATTGACTACTTGTTCATGCATGACGTGTCACACACACATATATATATTATCATGATTATTTGTCCCATTGTTCCTTAAAACCCCCACATTAAAGTATACATATGCCGTTTACGGAGATGGGATTGAATGGCTCTGGCACTACTACTACACACACACACACACGCCCATAGTCAAACATACGCATTCACAGCATCATTGCATTCATATTGTGAGTGTGATTCATTCTCAGCATAATCGTCTCTCTTTCTTTGCTTTTCTTATTACCACCCTCCTACACACTCCCTCTGCTTTTCGGTTGAATCGCGACCTCTTTCTTTTTCTTTTTTAAACAACTTCACTCCCTTTGTGTACGCCAATGGGCACGACGAAAAGTCGTAAATCTAGGCGTAACAATTCGAGACCAACTGCCTTTACTTTTTTATCCAACATTTCCTTGGGCAACGAACAACAACAATCCACTGATCGACAAGTGCTCTCTTCTGCCATTATCAGCCCCGTTTCTTTGGAATCCAACCGTGCAAAAAGCCTTGAATCCATTCACAATGACCATGACACAACAACAACAACAACCCATGCCATCCATTCTCAAGGTAAAACGCCTACACATGAACACCATGGACCCCACCACTCAATCTTTTATATTTCTAGTTGTTGGATCGTTGCATTCTACGGATAGTAACCATGGTTCAGAAGAACATGTATTTTGCGGAACAGCTATTCATGCCATACCATGCTCATCCACCGCTGCGCCACCACCTATGGCAACCACGCCATCCGTTATGACAACAGCACCAGGATCACTCCTAAGTCAACAATTGAAGGAACATAAAGTTGCAATGCCATCCCGTCGTCGATGGTCTATCGATGAAGAAGATGTCCAGCATCATAAACTGACTCGAGAGGATAGCGAACGACCCATTGCATCGGAAAAGATTAAAAAGAAATCACATCATGCCGATAAGGAGGCAAGTGCCACTAACGATATTCATTTCTCGCCTTCTCATCTCCTAGATTTCCCATTAGAACTATCATGGTGGTCTCCTCTCTGTAGTACGTTACTACACTGACAAAATTCGTTTCCCTGCTGGTAAACGCAAGACTGCTGATGAAACCATCAATCGTGGTTATTTGTATGTATTTTCCTTTCTTCTTGGAATGGTATTGGATACTGATAGGGTATTATCCCATAGACATCAGCAATTGGCCAATAATGATAGCAACAAACGCCGACATGCACTTTCTTATGCACATTTCTTGGCACCTTCATTTTCTTTGGAGTAAGTAACATGTCATTCTTTGATACACATGGCGAGTCCTCATCCCAATTTTTTCTCTAGACAAGATGCAAGTCGCTGCAATAGCACCTATGATGCTTATTTCCTCGACAATGATACATACAATCGATTCGGTCTTTTATCGAGCTCTCAGGTAAGGATTCCCATTTGAATATCTCTGCCATGTCAACCACTTTTTATCAGGGTACAACCACCGCGGCAGGTAGCCATATGCGACCTTCGGATATGAAACGCGAGTTGAATGAACAATTTCGTTTAAAACATCCCGAAATATCACCCGAAATTACCTTGAGCAAGATTCGTTCTATCAAGTTACATTTGCTGGAAATTGCAAAAACAGTCGATTTGGAGATTTCCAGTGTAGCTCATGCCTTTGCCTACTTTGAAAAACTGGTCATGAAGGTAAGAAGAAGAAGAGTGTGTGTGAAGAGAGAGCAAGTGATGGAGGGGCTAATCCACCATGATAGAATGTGGTCACCAAAAAGAATCGCAAGTTGATTGCAGGTATACAGAATCAAAATTAGGGGGGGGAAATCATGATCATGCTTGCTTACATGATATTCTAGCATGCTGCTTGTTTTTAGCTACCAAGGCGAACGAGGCAAAAGGAACATGGTTTGAACCATTGTTTGAGGTATAACAAGAGGTGTATTTGATTTGAATGTATTTGGAAACTAATCCATATCAATCCATAGGCTATTGATGATGAACTTGATGTCGATTCAAAGGAAGTCCGTGATCACGAGTTTGCTGTATTTGCCGATCTTGAATTCAACTTGTATATTCCGACAAGCGAGTTTATGCCGCACTTTGAAAGGATATTCCAAGCCATGGGTAAATGGAAACAATGACCCGCACACGCACACACACATTAACACATTTGTGTAGATTACAAGAGCGTGGAAGAATATCTTGGTAGTTCCTCATTCTACAAGGTGGATCAATCAACAAAAGGAACAGCTATGCATTACAGCTCAAAACCAACCGCCATTCATGGCATGCATTCCTTTAGCAGCAGCAGCAGTGATAGCAGTAGTAGTAGCATCATCCATCCTAGCAGTGCATAACATATGATAAAAAAAAGATTCTGTATTTGGGCATGTGTTTGTGTGTTACTCAATAATTGGAAAGGAGCATGTACTATATAAACGAGTTGATAATAAGCGAGAGGAAAGGGGAGGGAAAGGAGGAGGAGGAGGATTAACTAATACGTGATGTGTTTGTTGGTGTAGGCGTATCGGTGCGTTCACTCTTTACGGAAGCGGTATCATCTTCGGAGGGACGTGGTTGGGATGTGGATAGTGTTAATTCATCGACTTCATCATCATCTTCATCCAATACAGGAGGACCTATTTAAAAAAATGCATGCATTAATTTCAATCCCTTTATCACACACGCCATGTATGCACTTACCATCCATGTTGCGTTCCAATTCTACAATGGCATTGGGTGCACCATCGACATAGCTGATACTGTTGCGATTATTTCGACCATATTCGTCGCGTAATTTAAGTGTTGATTTGCGACCCAATCCAGATGCAGGTGGTTGCTGTTGTTGGGATTCATCTTGACTTGGTGTGGTGGTTGTTTCTTGTTCTTCTTCTTCATCTTCAATCATGCGTGGAGCAGCATCACCATCTTCTGTCGTACAGAACACATACTCGAATTCACTCATGAATAAATTAAAGATCATGGCAGGCACACCAAGTGTAGGTGAAAATACGATGCTGACATTGCGCACGGTCATTTTGTTGATATCCGAATGTTGAACAACACGAATTAAATGAGCAGTCAATGCACGTAGCAACGTATAATGAGCCAAGGGTAACTGGGATACCAAACGACCTAGTTCGTTGACACGATCCTTGCGATCCAATAAATCAATGACATGCAAAAAGTCGCTGCGACGTTCACGTGTAAGAACACTGGTGGGTAGTTCCCGTAACCACATCTTGAGTAAGCCAGCAATAGCATGCACATCATACTCTTCTTTGGAAGCCAACAAGTTGACATCTCCTTCACGGTTGAATCGTTGTCTCAAATTCTTCATAACTGTACTGCTGCCACTTAGTCGATAAAGACCTTCTTCCATCACAGCATTCTTGGCATCCAAATATTCAATACATCGATAGACCACTGATGGTAATTCATATCCTTCCACCACACGTGATACGCGTACTGCTTCTTCCAAGGGTATACCAAATACTTGTTTCGGTGATGGTCCTTCAGCTTGCTTTTGATGACGATCTGAAGACTCGTTCGAGGATCGCGATAGGAAACTTCTGAAACCTGAAGGTGCAATACTGGCTCGTGTGCTGGTAGTGGTTGAAGCAGCATCTGTTGTTAATGAACTGGATGTTCGAGGAGCAGGTGGGTTCTCTGCATTGTTGCTGCTGCTACTGCTGCTACTGAACATTTTCTTGCCCCAAAATGTCATTCTATTTGCCTTGTTTTTCGTCTTTTTATCAGGTGTCTCATCAAGAATATCTTCACTCGTACGTCCACTTGAAGGGGATGGAGCACGTGTTGTTGGTATAGGTGGTGGTACTGCTGCTGCTTCTTCAGTAGTGGTACTGAGATTCACCATTGAACTACGACGCATAAGAATAGGGGGTGGTGTATGCAAGTTACGACCATGTGGAGGTAATTGTTGATCCAAACTGGTACGACCATAATCAGTTGTCCATGCTGCAGAAGGTGGTGGTGGCATACCCGCATTGGAAGGTAAAGAAGATGATAACAAGGAAGAATCTGTACTGTCACTCGATACGGAAGGAGTAGGACCTACACCACTACTAATGGCAACACCCACTACATTTTCAGGTTCCTTGACCATAGGCACATCACCCTTGGATGATTTACGCGGCTTATCCTTTTTGTTGCGCTTATTTTCCTTGACAAGACTGGCCGGTGGATCATTATCAAAGTTGATATTTTGAATAATGGCTTCAACCCATTCATCACGATCTTGATCTGATTCTGCACATAAGATATGACGCACCACATTGGATGAACCAGCACGCTTTTGTTCAACAAGTAGAAAGGCATGACGATAAACGCTATTGTTGTCATCGGCCGCTGGTGTAACACCTGATGTCTGACGACCAATCTGAGCATTGGTGAGGCGGATTGTGCCTAGTTGATTGCCATCCTTCTATTTACAGTAAAAGCAGATCATGGTCAATACTAGCATACTCTTATATAATATAATAAACTTACCGATTCGAAATAGTCAATCACATCACCATTCAATACAAAGTACCGCGATTTCCATCCACCAAAATTCTTGCCCCGCTTGGTCAGGTAGCCTTCCTTCATACCAATTGCCTAAAATGACCAAGGTGAGTGAGTTTGTAATGTATCACCACTCAAACCTTCTTTTTTACCTTTCGGTATCCATCATGCTCAATGACGTTGGTACTTAGGAATTCACAAAGGTCGGACATGTCTTGCCATGGCAGTGAAAGTGCATGTTGTAAATATTGTTCCAATGCCAACTAGAGCAAGCATATTAATCTCAATGATCCATGATTTCATTTCTCTTTTCTACCTTGCGTTGATCCACTTTACTGGGAGCATGGGTTGTAAACATGGCCTTGTCAGGTAACTTTGAGATTCTGCTGGTGACTTCTGGATTGGGTTGTGCTTTGAGCTAATTTGATTAAGGTTAGACTTGCATCACATTGGACAAGACCTTTTTTTTTGTTTTCGGCATATTTGCTCTCTCTCTCTATTTACCTTTGCATCGAGATCCAAAAAGTCCGAATACCGTTTTTCAACACGCCAAAGTTCATCGAAATAAGGCTCCTCAGATCGACCAATGGCAATGATGAATGAAATAACTTCTTTACCACGTTCATTGGTTTTGATTGTAGAACCTGTGACCTTGATATAAACTTCATTGACGGATAAATTCATGCCAGCGTGTTCAATATTATCATGTTGTTGTGATGGTGGTTCCTGGATAGTGGGTACAGCCAATGGATGATGATACTGTTCCATAGTGGGAGTTTCAGAGCGGGATAAACCAGTGCGGGGAAGAGGCGGTGATGCAGCGCGCATAGTTGGATCGTGTTCAAGCATTGTACGTGGTGGAGGCATCATACTTTCACGAGCTTTTCTTCGTCTGGCTTTTTCAGTAGGAACAGGTGATGTAGGTGGTGATGTTTCCATATTCTTGACTGAACGAATATCATCGGCTGGTACACGTCGAAAAGGAGATCGTGGTGGTGGTACTGGACTACTACTACCACTACTAGAAGGTGTAGTAGCTACTGCTCCTCCTCCACTACTGGTACTCAAATTGCTGGTGATAATAGTAGGCACAACAGGTGGTGCTTCAAGCGGTGTAGTAGCATCGTCAGCTTCAGCAATCTCTCGTAACATTTCAGGCGAGATGAGGATCGATGTATAGCGTTGTCGTTGTGTGCGCATGCCCATCTCCTTTTCCAGGGCTTGATACTTGTCAAGAATACCATCTCGTTCAATGGCCAATCGACTATTGTCCTTTTGCAAGTTTTGAATCATGACACGCTGCTTTTCGACAATCTTCCAAAGCTGCTCATTCTGCGATCGCAAATGCACAAGCTCATCTTCAGCAGAGACATGTTCGCCCGGTTGCCTTTGCTGTTGTGACATTGGAATTATCTATTGTCTCCTCTAGCGGACGCGTTGTAAAAGATGTGTTGCTGTAGATGTAGTAGTAGTAATTGATAATGATGATATATGAAAGAATGGAATGGGGTTGTTTTAGGATTGGAATAAAAGAAGATGAATTACAAAAAGAAGAGGATGAATGTGCTGAACATAACACAAATTGGTTGTCTGGACACAGATCGAACCATACCAAAAGCGTCTCATGTCGTACAGCTGCCAAATGCTATTATCCATTTCCCGCTCTCGGTAAAAGGAGAGCAAAAAGTGTGTGTGTAAAAGTGGAGAAGAGGAGAAGATCATTATTGCCACACATTTACTTTTTCCTGACCCAAATACAATGACTAATAGTATCTTTGACGGCTTTTGCTTTCTCTCGTTTTATCAAATGGCGTCATGTGTCACTGTATCACATTTCACACAACACACTGACACTGGCTTTCTCTGTTGTTGATCTTTCTTTCAAATGACATGAGTGACACATAGGAGCAAATGCTGCAGGAGGATGAGAGTAAACCATTGTCAATTTACCAATTAGCGAGATTGTTTGCGACAATGGTACTACAGTCATTGTTTTACTAATTTATGCATTGTAAACAACACATGCGCTATTACTGCTACTTTTTCACACCTGCTACTTTGTAAATTGGCTGTTAATTGGCAAGGCACAATAATCATTTTAGTGACATTGGCTTGATGAGGAGTATATATTAAACGTCTCCCTACTGCAAGCAACATATTGCATGTGGCTGAAACCATAAAGTATCATTAACAACCCGATACTGGTATCATTTCTTGATCTGTGCCCTTGACTTTCTGACACATCACATGATTCAAGTACAGCTTCCATTTGGTTCTAGAAACCAAACGTGTTTGTTCAAATGAAAACTTGAGAAAGTTTTAGTTTACATCCATCTGTAAGTTAAAAGCATAATAGAAAATCTCCTTGGGTGCAATCTATCTTTAGATATATATGTATCTGTAGCATAAGATTCGCTCGATATGCCTTTTTGAAACCACGGGATCACTTTGGCTTCATTCTCATACCATCCTTGTGCCTTTACTCTCCCATGATCCATCATCCGCTGCATCTCACTACAAAAGACAATGAACGATAGTAGTATCGACTGGATTGGGGTTTCATGCTTTATTTATCTTCTCATTGTTGTGTTAGTGAATGACCCCTTTGTGCCCTTGTCTTATTTATCACTCTATTATTTTATCTCGTGTTGATACCCTAGTACCCAGCTCTAGTGTAGGTCCCTTCTCTAACGGCCCATGGTTCTATATCCCTGACTGGCTGAATTCAAATACTGAAAGTCTGCTGAACAAGTCCCACATCCAATTAACAAAATCAATATTAGCTTAATCATTGTTTACGCTAAGGCCAACTACGGCAATTAAAGTGCACAATTCACAACATGCAGTTCTTTGTACTATCGATGTTCAACTTGACGTATCAAGATGGTGCATTACCAAGTCAATTATATCACTGCTATAAATCGAATGTAGGATCGCATATCATACATGATAAAATACTCAATTGATTTAGGTGATTTTAATGAGATACCATGTATGAATGCTGGCTTTTTCTTTCGACTCACCATTCGCATATGACTACAAATGACATGAAGCTGTTACCATTATCGCGTGTATGCTTCAATTGGTCCAGTAACATGAGAGTATATGTAGCAAGGAGAACCATATCGACATCTCTTCACTTGGTATAAGATAGATTTACATACAATGACATATACACTGCTGTCAATGCAAGCAACAATAAACGTAAAGCAGTTTGACATGCATTTATCAACCAGCGATGCATGTAATCTCCAAGAAAGTTAATTGTCGGATATACTTCTTTTGGCGAAATCACACGATCTGAATCCACGATTTCACAATATTCCTTTTACACAAATATACCACATGGTCACATCTTTCCATCAGTTTCCCAACCCCATTGTTTCTAGAATCTACACACACAAATCTATATACGCACACATTGTTTGCAAAAATAAATCATCTTATTGATCGCTTGTAAAAAAACATTTTCTATCATATTGTGCTCTGGCCTTGCTTTGCAGCCATTCTTGATCACGACATAATAGAACTATAAAAAAACCAAAAGGTCACGTGATACTCGCAAACCAAAAAGAAAAAAGAGATCTCAGCCTATTTGGCTGATTACGAGAATGATGCGCGGACCGGGAATCGAACCCGGGTCATCCGCGTGGCAGGCGGATATTATACCACTAAACCATCCGCGCTTTGTTCTTGTTTTTTTATTATGGATATCATTCAAAAAATAACACCTGCCATTTTTGGAAAGTCCTCCTAACGTTGTGAAAAAAGCATCATCATGTAGCGGAAGCCATTTGCAATTGAATGATGTATAGAAAAAGGCATCTGGGAAGGTCAAAAATATATAATTTCAGAATAAAGAATAGATTATCAACTATTGGTCGGAGATTGTGGAGCGGAATGTTGGCCAGCACACCTCTCCCATGCTGGTGCTATTGCATAAATACTAAACAACAAATCCCACATTTGACAGGTTATATATATATAATGCATTATATCAGAACGAGCTGTATAATTTGATTGACATAAGCTAATGGTAAAATTAGCATCGATCCTTTATTGCTCCTTTAATAACTATATGTGATATGCTGCATGTTTTCCTATCGGTATTGAGAACGAATAAAGCTAGTGGCAAATAACTGGATGGCAACATCAGCATGGGAAAATGGGTAATACATGTTACTAGTAGTGGGTAGGGGTTATTGTTGTGTTGGATATGTTAAAGATTGTATGTTCTAGATCGCTGTTGAAATAAAGAGCATGTGATGGAAATCATGTATTACTATGAATTGAGAAAGGATAATGTTGTATTGAGAAAATAAAGTATGCGATCATTAAAAACTAGAAGCAATGGATCATGAAAGAAGGTAGGACTTTATCTGGGGGAGAACTCGTGGTTATCTATCAACTCAGCGGTCGGTTTTGCATGGCCAACAAGTAAAGCTCGGCGTTCCTTTCTAGTCCTTTCCTGGCCAACTTATCCACCCCTTTTTCCTCGCCCTTTCACTCTTTCCAATCCGCCGCCGTTACTAAAGCAATGGACACGCATCTGATCAAGACAGGTATTGCCATCCCATCTGTGCACATGTATCCAAGTTATAATAACCATGAGCTGGATGAAACGCGTTTGAATAGTGAACAAGCTGCAAGATGCCTTCTCCACCGTTGGCGTTCACAACCCCGTCGATTTACCACAGATTGCCGTGATTGGTTCACAATCCAGTGGCAAAAGTTCTGTACTCGAGAATATTGTCGGCCGAGATTTCCTTCCTCGAGGCACCGGTATTGTCACTCGTCGTCCTTTGGTAAGTTTTCTTTTTTGGTAGTTGCTATGGTATCCATTGACAACGCATCCATATATAGGTGCTACAACTTATCAACCGACCTGCCACCTCTTCGGGTAAAGCAAACGGTACCAGCCATGGCGGCGGTGACTCTGAAGAAAACCATGATGAATGGGGCGAGTTTCTTCACTTGCCAGGTCAAAAGTTTTATGATTTCGACAAGATTAGAGATGAAATTGTCAAGGATACTGAATTGAAGACTGGAAAGAATTTGGGTAAATATACAAGAGATGGATGATATGAAGCATACTAATTTCACATGGATGATAGGTATCTCAAACCAGCCCATTAATCTCAGAATCTTCTCTCCCAATGTCTTGACTTTGACCTTGGTGGATCTTCCTGGTTTGACAAAGGTAGGTTTATGAGTATATGTACATAAAGGGATATCGTCGCATCTAATAGTAATAATAGGTTCCTGTTGGTGATCAACCCAAGGATATCGAGAAACAAATCCGTGAAATGATTCTCAAGTACATCACCAAACCAAATGCCATTATCCTTGCAGTCACCGCAGCAAACAGTGATTTGGCCAATTCGGATGGCTTGAAATTGGCACGTGAAGTGGACCCAGAAGGTCTTCGAACCATTGGCGTATTGACCAAGATTGACTTGATGGACCAAGGCACTGATGTCATTGATATCTTGGCAGGCCGTGTCATTCCTTTGCGTTTGGGTAAGTTAATTGGTACTACTAAGCATGTATGGGTTATTCATTGAGTTATCATAGGTTATGTGCCTGTTGTCAATCGTGGTCAGCGGGATATTGAATCCAAAAAGTCAATCACGAAGGCATTGGATGCTGAACGAGATTATTTCGAGAATCATCCTTCATACAAAAGTAAAGCTCAGTACTGTGGTACACCCTTCTTGGCTCGTAAGCTCAACATGGTAAGGAATAGGAATAGGATGATGGGTCAAGTTTTACTGAACATGAACCTATATATAGATTCTGATGCATCATATTCGAAACACGCTTCCTGAAATCAAAGCCAAGATTCAAACCGCATTGGCAAAGTATCAAGCCGAGTTGGCAACCCTGGGTGATCCTCTCGGTGACAGTTCTTCTCATCAAGCCAACCTAGTGCTCAATATTATCACTGAGTTTTGCACCGAATTCAGAACCATCATTGATGGTAACTCGAATGATCTCTCAAGCTTCGAACTTTCAGGTGGTGCACGTATCAGCTTTGTGTTCCATGAATTATACGCCAATGGTGTCAAGTCGATCGATCCTTTGGATCAAATCAAAGATGCTGATATTCGTACTATTCTATACAACTCTTCAGTAAGTTTTATAATGATTCCTTTTTTTCATTTTCCTGACTTGTCTACTCCAGGGATCATCGCCAGCATTGTTTATTGCAACCACTGCTTTCGAAGTGATTATCAAGAAGCAAATCAAGCGATTGGAAGACCCAAGTATCCGTTGCATCAATATGGTGTATGATGAGCTTGTGAGAATCCTTGGACAGCTATTGAACAAGCAGGTATGGAAAGAACATGTTGATTTGAGTTTCTCGTAGTTAACTATATTGTCTATCAGTTCTTTAAACGATTTCCTACTCTCAAAGACAAGTTTTATCAAGTTGTTCTCGCCTATTTTAAAAAGCAAATGTTACCCACCAACAAGCTTGTATCGGATCTCGTTGCGTAAGTTTGATATAGTAAAAGGAATCAATATAATGCTGATTCATGTCTCTCTCGATTATTAGCATGGAAGCATGTTATATCAATACCGCACATCCTGACTTTTTGAATGGTCACCAGGCTATTGCCATGGTGAACGATCAATTGACACCCAAGAATCAAACACCACAGCATCAACAGCATCCCAACGATGCACTCAAGTCTTCAAAGCAAATCCCCGCCTTGCAAACAAGTGCCACTAGTAGCCCTGATCCTGACGGTGGCTCTTTCTTTGGAAGTTTCTTTTCTGGACCTAAAAAGACGAAAAAGACTGCAGGCATGATGGAAGCTGTAAGTGTTGATCGAGTGAATGGAATGAATGGGTAAGCTAATTATAATTTCAATAGCCACCAACGTCTCTTAAGGCTACTGGCAACCTTTCGGAACGTGAATTCATGGAGACTGAAGTGATCAGTATGTATTGACACATGCGAGGATCCTTATTTGATTTGCTAATGTTTCAGTATAGAGCTTCTGATTCAATCCTATTACAATATTGTGAAGCGGACAATGATTGACATGGTTCCCAAGGCTGTTATGCTCAATCTTGTCAGTCGTGCAAAGGAAGGATTACAAGGAGAGCTGTTGGCAGAATTATACAAGGCGGATGTGCTGGATGATTTGTTGCAGGAATCTGAGTTTACGCAACAGCGACGAAAAGAATGCAAAAAGATGATCGAGGTATGGTAAATTTTCACTTTACGAAATGCGTGTCATGCTGACGTATTCTTTTTATATGTAGGCTTTGCAAAAGGCGGATGAGATTGTTGGATCAGTGTAGTAGACCAAGAAACCACCAGAATAAACACCTTAAAAACACCATCATGCGCCATCATATCTATGTGTTGCACAACATGCACGCACCCATAGTTGTGCGGGACGAGTTCCGGGACAAGTCACAATGATGCTATATACCCATCGACATTTGATCCCCCAACCTTTTTTCCTTTTCCCTTCACCCTTCCTCCCCCCTACAATCTTTTGAACCCTCTTTCTTTTCTCTTATGTTTCATTTGCCTTGATCCATTATCACCCAAATAACCACACTCACACACTTACTTTTTCTTACTAATACAATGATGGAATCCTCCTCCTCCTCATTTCCAACGCTTGTTTCGTCACCAACAAATATATGGACATTACACGATGTTATACTCGACTCTCCAGTGTGGAAATCCAACATTATTCATCTTGAAGAACAAATCGATCAATTTGAGAAATGGGTGGATGGTTTTACCAAAGCCCTGAAACAATTCATTGACGCCGTCATCAGTAAAGTATTCCTTTGTGACACATACAACTACATTGCAATACATTTCTCTTCTAATGCGTGTGCATATATACATGTATATGTAGAATATAACGCACAGACAAGTAATCTCTGCAAACGTATTCTGCCACAAAACTTGGATGGGTCGTTGATTGGTAACGTGTCCAATTAATGCAAAAAAGTAGAGCTTATGTTAATGTTTCAAAAAGACCCACAGGTAGCAGGCATGATCATTAATACTTTTGCAAGTATTCTTCAATGCCACCTGGCTTTCAAGACCAAGATGGTAAATAAGAGAGAGAAAGAAAAAGAGATATGCATTACGTGGAGAGTGATGTACTGATAAGGCAATTTTTAGGTATCGGATCTGGAAGATAATTTGCTGCATCCATTACAACAGTTCATGAAGCATGAATTGAAGGATTTTAAGGTTGGTTGGCATAGGGAATAGGGAGATTGGCGTATGGGTGTGGAGATTCTTCAACAATCAACTCTCCCCCTCGTGCACACACATCATCAAACTCACGGATGGGGGTGATTATCTATCTATTTTTAGGAAACCCGCAAGGCATACGAACGCATGTCGGATAAATACGAAGCGCAGATGCAACGATATGGAGCTTTGAGTAAAACAAAAGAAGCCAGTGCACTTAGAGAGGATGCGTTCCAAGCTTATGATGTACGCAAATCGTTCCTTAAAATGTCCAAGGATTACTTTCTTCGGATCATTGCTTTCAAAGCCAATCTCGAACATGTACTGGTGGAATGTTTTTCATGCGCTATGGCTGCTCAAGTGGAAGAGATTGATCAAGCAACACAATCATGTACACAATCACGATCCATGCTTCCTGGATGGCAACAATGGTTAGATGAGGTATGGATGTACAACTTATGCAAGCGGAGTGTTGGCTGATATGAAATTTTATAGAGTAAGGCAACAAGCGAATATCAGCTGGAGAAAATCAGCAAAGCAACACAGTTATTGGAACACATGATGATACGGCGTATTCGTCCACAACGATCATTACGCAATTATACAACACCCAGCAATTGTGATTTAACAGATATACCAGCACCACATTCGGATAATATGGAAACTACCAGCAGTCCAAGTCCAAGACCCCCATTATCCAGCAGTCCCTTGCGTAGATCAAGTTCTATTATTGGTAATGGTGGTGGGGCATGGATCGAAGAATGCAAGGAAGGATACTTGTACACACGTATTATTGTTGGCAAACCAGCACGTTACTCTTGGGTGAGACGATGGTTCTTTATCCATGAAGGCTACTTTGGTTCATGCGCTGTATCAACTATAAACCGAGTCAAAGGATGTATTGCAATTAATGACAAGGTCAAATTGGCGGATGGTGATTGTCATGTTACTACCGATATGGACCGTCGTTTCTGTTTTGAAGTGGCAAGTGGTGATAGGTAAGCATGCATGAGAAATCAGCTGACAAGAGGGAGATTTAATCAAGGTTATCATTAGTACAATCATGGTGCAAGCGGAGACAGAAGATGAAATGCAGCAATGGATTCGTGCGATTGAAGATCACAAGGCTGCTTCATCATCGACACAAACAACAGAGGATCAAAGTCCAGGACCATTACTTGTATCTCGATCCATGCTTGATATTCGCTTAGAAGATTGTTCAACACGTACTACAATCATGTCCAACTCGCCATTATTATCCGCACTCTCTTCATCCTCACAACGAGAAACCGTTTCTATACCGACATGCACCACCACTGCCAAACTTGTATCACTCATGTTATCAAATGCACCTTCGCTACCACCTTCATTACCAGCAGCAGCATCATTATCTTCATCATCTTTACCACACACTGAATCAAATTCACAACAACAACAACAACCATCACCAGAAATACCAGCACGATCTTCCAATACACCTACTACAGCAAATAATGCTAGCAACAATGAGCTCGGCTCACCAGCATCAACATCGTCATGGGGTATGCCATGGATCAAATCGGGTCTAAGTGCATTATCCAGCACCAGCAGTGGCACCGATGTATATTTCAATGGTAGTGATACATTCACAAATGATCCTGGTATGCTTGTTGTTTGGCCATCCCATATTGAAATGGAAGCACCTATCGTGCGATTGAATGGATATACTGGCGAGCTCGCATCAAGGCAACGAGAGTTACGAAGAATATTTCAAAGTGTACCCTCTGATGAGACTGTGATTGAAGGTAATAATAGGTGGAGAGAGAGAGTGTGTGTATAGGAGATCACATTTTTCATACATGATTGTTTTAGCATTCTCGGCATCCTTATACCGACAACCGACAGCAAAAGCTAATACCACGACCCCAAGTGATGATGGCATTTATGACAGCGAATATGGATACAGTGGCCGAGGATACGTGACACAGAACAGATTATGGTTTTACAGCTGCACGTTGATGACATGCGTTAATACTGTAAGTCATGTGTTGATGATCATGCTTCTCTCACGATGAAATTGACTGTATTGTATTATTAGATTGTTATTCCTTTGGAAAATATCAAAGCCATTCGATTGGAACGTGCATTATCAAATTCTTCTCATGGCATGTTGATGTATGTGGAGACCAAGTCGCAACCACCCAAGACTTTTTGTTTTGGTCTTTGGTTGGAACATGCCGAAATTGTGGGTGAACGACTTCGCATCGCTGTGGAGAATTCCAAATCTTCAGATGTAAGCTTTATCTAAAAGGGTGTATTACCATGGCGATTTATTCATATATATATACATTAGGGAGAGAGCACACAGGAATTATTTGATGTGCTACGTAGCATTGTATCTGGTCGGAACAAGGGTAGGCGACCTATCAGTCATGTGACACCTGCCAGTGCAATTCATGCTGCAGTTACTCCACTCACTGTTCAAGCCTATCCTCATTCACCAAGCCAACAACGTAGACCATATCGTTCCTCATCAGGTCCTGCATCCCCTTGTTCTGAACAGCAACCTACAGGTGATGAAAATGCAACACCAGTACGAGAAACGACTTCAACAAATCGTTCATCTGCAGCTGCAGATGCACTTACAGCAGCAATGGAAGCGGCTTCAACACCACCATCCACATCATCTTCACCAGGTCCTGGTGGTCACAAGCAATCCATCAGCAAGCATACCGATAATAATAAACCACTTCCAGAAGGACCTGTGGCATGTGAATGTACCGATCATTTGGACAAGTTGATTGCAAAGATTACCCTTCCTACGAGTGCCAAGTCATTGTATCAATACATGTTTTCTGAAAAGCAAAGTGGACAATCAGCTGGCAAACATGGATTATGGTTCAAGTTGAATGCTGCCAAACAAAATAGTGGTAAGAAAATTACGATCATCCAGTGTAACCCAAAAACTGATCCTTGTACACGTAGATCCTACCATCTCGGCATGGTCATCAAATAACGACCATGTGTTGGAGCGAACATTAACCTATGTGATGCCCTTGAATAATCCAATGGGTAAGATAACCTAGTGTATCTGTGTTTTCCATTGTCTCATGTGATTTTTCATCCTTAGTGAAATCGAGAGATACAGAAGTGATCGAATCACAACGTGTTCTTTCCGAAGATGACTCACGGTAAATCTCAAGTTTATATTTTTATGCACACAGCCTCATATTTGGGTCATAGATCGTATACAATTCTCAGTATCACCAAGACACCGAGTTTACCTTATGCGGACGCATTTGAGCCATGCATAAAATATTGCATCACCCATGTGTCACCCCACAGTTGCCAATTAACATGTCATATCGGTATCAAGTGGCTCAAGAGCATCATGGTCAAAGGTGAGCCATAATAAGATAAAAGATGAGCAGTGGGTTAATATAATGTTTAGGAATGGTGAGCCGTGCAGCAATGAGAGGCATGAATGATACGATCGATGCATTGATCCCCATTCTGCAATCGGATGTACGACTGATCGGTTCTGGCAAATTGGCAACCAATGAAAAGTCCCACGAAGCCATCACTACCATCAGTCCTGTTGCAACAACAGCAACCAGGTTACCCAAAGAGCAGGAGCAAATAGCATGGTCCGTTTCACCCATACACTCGGTTATTGCTATTGTGATCTTTTTGGTGTTTGGCTATCTTTTTTCATGGCGTACACCAAGGCATGACCAAGGATTACAAAACGATACCATAGTGAGTGAGCATCAACAGCAACCACCCCATATTATATGGCGAGCGGTGTTTCTACGGGATTTGGAAGATGGCCTAGCGCAAGACAATGTCACACTTGAACACGTTAATCCAAGGTAACAGAGGATAGAATATTGGTCAATGCAAGAATCCCATTAACTGGATGTATGGTTACACTTAGGTTGTACAAGTCATTCCAAGCTGAGCGAGGTGGCAATTCAGTGGGGTGGAAACACACGTGGTTTAGCGCGCGACATCAACTGATGGGTGCTGAACTAAAGTATACCCGTGAACGCCTGGGTACCTTACGATATGAAGTCTTAACAGCGTTTCAATTACTCAATGCTATGGATCGTCGAATACTTGAAAACGAATATTGGAACTGGTTGATTGATGAACAGTTACGGTGTAATAGCAGCAACCATCAAGGAGGATCCAAAGCACCTCGTTGTAATGAGATATTAGCAGAACGAATTGATCAAAAGAGAATAGAATGATAAATGTGTTGTATTTCTACTCCTTCCCTTTGTTATTTGCTTCTTGTTCTCCCCAGTTGACTCGATGGTGATACAAAATGGTTCAACATTGGCTTTGGCCCCCTCTCAATCTCCAAAAACGTATTTCGCGCGATCCACCTTGGTGGACATAACACTTCGCGCGAGACAATATATTGGATCAAACAAATAAAGGACAACCACCACATCATCTGTTTTAACCTTTTGCTCTTCTTTTTTGTGTATGAATCAAAAGCACCAGCAACTATCTTCATCAACTATGCCTTACAGTGCCAATACCATGTATGATGACCCTTTGTTTGATTTGAGCTGTTTACTATCATCCTTCTCCCAAGATACATTTGTACCTTCCACATCCACCGATCATGAAAATGATCCGCATCACTTTTCTCATATGCAAGCATTTACCACTACCACTACCACTACCATTGATAATGATCAGTCCACATATCATGGTTCCTATGTCCCACCTGTCACGTTGCCTATCTTAGAAGATGCAGCATCATCCACCACTACCACCACCATGTCCCATGCATCTTTATCACCAACCCCGTCATTTCCATCTTCTCCCTATGCCCTTTCCTTGACATGTAACAATTTCCTACAATTGGATCGGCCCGTTGATCTTTCCGATGATACCACCCATAACGTCATATGCCCCTCATCCTCCTCTTCCTCCTTTTCCTCCTCATTACTTGAAGAAGAAGAAGAACAAGAAGAAACCAAATATGATTCTCCTAAAAAGCGTGGTGGTCGACGTATCAAACATATTCCACCTTATGCATCCAATATGGTCAATCTTTACTTTCCAAAGCCCAAGAAATCCTCATCATCATCCATCAAGCAACCATCCTCTTGTCGATCCTCTGTTAAAGTGGCAAAAACCACTCATGAACGTCGTCGCTTGTTTATGTGTGATGTGGAAGGATGCAACAAGAGTTTTACTCGCCCTTACAATTTAAAATCTCACAAACGTACACATACGTTGGAACGACCTTTTGGGTGTCCATTTTGTTCTAAACAGTTTGCAAGGCAGCATGATCGTAATAGGCATGCGAGACTTCATACGGGTATCAAGGCTTATGTATGTCAACACTGCCAGAAAGGATTTGCAAGGCAGGATGCTCTTAATCGACATCAACGACCTAGTTTAGATAAAGGATTTGCTTGTTGTAAAAAGAAGAAAGGCAAATAAAGACATTATTGACTGCTCATTCGCTAGTCGGATTGAATGAATCTAACGATAGTTCAGGGCGGGCGGCGCGAGGAACGTGTTTTTTCTTTCTTAAAACTCTTTTTCGCGTGTACGCGCATATCATTCAATGGTATGTGATGTGTGAAAGAGTCAACATGCCCATGCTCATGGTCTTTTTATCTAGTCAAGTTCTGATCGTAAAAGAAGAAGAGATAGCCTTCAAGGAGGTGCCCAAGACGATCATGCATCACCAGCAGCACCATTGCCTTCCGATCCTCTTCCTTCTGAAGTGCTTCCCTCGTCACCAGCTCCATTCTTTTCCGAAATTGAATACCGTAACGATGCCGACGAAGTGATTGACGATGAAGAAGCCATCGAGTCCGATGGAGGTGAAGATCTCTTTGGTTCTGACATGGAAAGGTAAACTATAAGTAACTTTAGGACTATAGTGGATGATTGATTGTTGTTGTTATAGGGATTATCAAGTCAACCCACAATTGGATCGATATGAAGAACGCGGTCTTGATGAAGAAGAATATGATCCTTTGGATCTTGCTACACGCAACGCAGTAGATGCTCAACTACGACGACGTGATGTGGAGATTCGTCGACGTGAAGGTCGACTTGCCAATGCTTTTATGGATGGTCTTGATGATGATGAAGATGCCGGGATGCCAATTATTACTTCGCGACCAAGACGTAGACACAATTATGATGTGGATCCATTGGATGATATGGATGATGCTGTGGTAAGTGTGTACAAGTGTGTGATCACAAACATGTTTCATTGATGTCAAAAAAAATCTTTCTAGCCTGAAATGTCCTTGGAGGATTTGCGTAATGTCAAGACTGCCAGTATCAGTGAATGGGTGAGCCAAGAAGCACCTCGACGTGCTGTCAAGCGTGAATTCAAGAACTTTCTACAAACCTATGTGGATGAGCACGGTACTTCAGTTTATGGTGAACGTATTCGTGACATGGGTGAACGTAAGTTTGATATGATTTATTAAAGCATATGGACATTGTATTGATAGCTATGGATCATAGGTAACCGAGAATCATTCGAGATCAATTATGAACAATTGGTGGAAAGCAAACCAGTCCTTGCCTACTTTTTGGCCAATGCACCTATTGCCATGTTCAAGATTCTTGATGAAGTAGCACTTGAAGTGACCTTGATGCAATATCCAGAATACGAACGCATTCATCGTGAAATTCATATCCGCATCACCGATTTGCCTACTGTCAACACTCTTCGCGACTTGCGTCAAAGCCAGCTCAATTGTCTTGTTCGTGTCAATGGTGTAGTGACTCGTCGTACGGGTGTATTTCCTCAGCTTAAATGGGTCAAATACAACTGTGGCAAATGTAACGAATTGCTTGGTCCTTTTTATCAAGATATCCACAGTGAAATCAAAATTCGAACTTGTCCCAGTTGTCAAAGCAAAGGTCCTTTCAATGTCAACATGGAGCAAACGGTTTATCGCAACTATCAGAAACTCACCATCCAAGAAAGTCCTGGCACAGTTCCTCCAGGTCGCCTTCCACGACATCGTGAAGTGATTTGTTTGTGGGATCTTATTGATGCTGCCAAACCTGGTGAAGAAATTGCAAGTATTGGGAAAATGGATATGTATACAGGAGCTGACTTGTGCTACTATAGGAAGTGATTGGTGTCTATCGAAATAACTTTGATGCATCATTGAGCACCAAGAATGGTTTCCCTGTATTTGCTACCATCATTGAAGCCAATTATATCAACAAGAAGGAGGATATGTTTGCTGCCTATCGATTGACAGACGACGATAAAAAGATGATTCAAAATATGGCCAAGGATAAGCGGATTGGTCGCAAGGTATGTTTAAAGGAATGAATGGGGATGGTATTTATATTGATATTGGAACATTGTATAGATTATGAAGAGTATCGCCCCATCTATTTATGGTCATGACGATATCAAGCGAGCCATTGCTCTATCTCTCTTTAGTGGTGTTCCCAAGAACATTCAGGGCAAGCATCAAATTCGTGGTGATGTTAATATCCTTATGCTTGGTGATCCTGGTACTGCCAAGTCGCAATTCCTCAAGTACATTGAAAAGACAGCCCATCGAGCCGTATTCACAACAGGTCAAGGTGCTAGTGCCGTCGGTTTAACAGCATCTGTACACAAGGATCCTATTACTCGAGAATGGACACTTGAAGGTGGTGCGCTTGTATTAGCTGATCGTGGTGTTTGTTTGATTGATGAGTTTGACAAGATGAATGACGCTGACAGGTAAGCATCAACAGCCATGTTAAAGAGAATAGAATCATAACCAAGATGCTTATAGAACATCTATTCACGAAGCCATGGAACAACAATCTATTTCTATATCCAAAGCTGGTATTGTCACAACGCTGCAGGCTCGGTGTTCAGTGATTGCAGCAGCCAATCCCATTCGTGGTCGATACAATGCATCCATACCGTTTGCACAAAATGTCGAGTTGACTGAACCCATTTTATCTCGTTTCGATGTACTTTGTGTTGTTAAGGACACTGTTGAACCTGAACAAGATCATATTCTTGCCGAAAATGTCATCAGCAGCCATATTCGCAGCCATCCACAATTTGACGCCAATAACGATCATGCATTGCCCACCGAAGAAGATGCTGATTTGATTCCTCAAGATATTCTTCGCAAATACATCATGTATGCCCGTGAAAAGGTGCATCCTAAATTGCATCAACTCGACGAAGATAAACTTTCACGCTTGTATTCCGAATTACGTCGCGAATCTCTTGTCAGTGGCAGTATTCCCATCACTGTTCGTCACTTGGAATCCATGGTGCGATTAGCTGAAGCACATGCCAAGATGCATCTTCGAGAATATGTACGATCCGATGATGTTGATATGGCAATCAAGGTCGCATTGGAAAGCTTTATCAGCGCACAGAAATTCAGCATGATGAATACATTACGAAAGGTAATATTCCAATAGGTGTGTATATGTGTACAATGTCATCTTATTTTATATTGCATGTAGCGTTTCCGCCAATATATTTCAAGTGCTCAAGACAGAGACGAATTGTTACTTTCTACTTTGGAATCTATATGCCGTGAAAGGGTTCGATTGCACCAACTTCGTCATCGAGCGGTTCCTCAAGAAGTCAAGGTGGATGTGGAAGATCTTGAAAGCAGGGTATGTTTGCATGTGTATGTTACTTTTTTTTTCCCCACTCACACTCTTATATTAGGCCCGTCTCATGAAAATATACAACATTGAATACTTCCTCAACTCACAGCTTTTCTCCAAACACAACTTTATCCACGACACTGACGCACGTGTTATTATCAAACGTTATAATTAGCCATTTTCTTTCTTCTGTAAAACTTTTAAGCATCTGTTCTATTTCCTTGTCATCCGGTCTTAATGTTGTGATTAATAGTTGGAACCGTTTGAACATTCGTGATTCCTATCATCATGGTTAGCTTTGATTGGAGAGAGGAGGTGGGTGAAGGATATCTTACTTCTGGTGTCATGGGTGGTCTTGATTGAGTGGAAGATACTGGAGATGATGGTGTGGATGTTACTGAAAAGCAAACTGAGTTGTGATGGATTTGAATCAGGGACAACGATGATACGTTTACAATTATTGCATGAAGAGTCTTTGCATAATATTCACAGGTAATGGACAAAGAAGTTTACTTATGATCACGCTAAACTGCCCGGGGAATAGAGGGTGCTCAAGGTGGGTGATTGGGGGTGCTCGTAGTATTCCTCTTTTCTGCTGCTTCCTTCTTTAACTGGTCCAATCGTTGCTTTTCCCTCTTGACTTGGTTCCTGAGTTGCTGTAAACGTTGAGTCAACTGGGGTCTTTTATCTGGCGTCATTGATGATGGAGGAGGAGGTGGTGGTGTCATCGATTCCTACAAGACATGACTTAATACATAAAGACATTCCCATGTTTGACCCGTACCTGATGTTGTTGTTGGCGCATTTGCTCTACTTGTTCAGCTTGTTGATCCACCTAATACGTTGATACATACATTGTGAATATCACCCATATCATCCATGGATTAGCTCTTATTACCTTTGCTTGTAGTTCCTCTTCCTCTTGTGCCATTGCTTTCAATTGTTTCCTTATTTCTGCAAGAATCTCTTCTGCCTTGGGTCGTATCGTGGCTTCAAGGACAACACGAGCATCACGAATCTCGTTTTCAGAGACAACTTCATATTTCTATATTAAATACAAGTGTCAGTAATATCATAAACAGTATCCATATCACATCCTCACCTTTTCAAATGACACCACACGTCGTAAACGCTCTGAATCTGCAGTCGCATCCTTGAGTACATTGACTGATTGTTGTAGCTACGTAAGAGTACATGAGTTGAACGGCAAAGGAACAATTGAAAAAAAAACACTTACGGTATCCACAGTCGATGCAAGACTAGCGACGCAATCTCGTAATTCTTTAGGTACATTGGCGGGTTTGGCCCATTCTTGATCCACAGAGTCAGATACTCGTTTTCGTTTTGTCGTTCGGGAATTCATTGTTGTTCAAGAAGTTGTGTATTGTATTTGTGTGACACACGCGCGTCTTTTTTTCATGCGGACATTCGTGCACAAAATCAATACCATGATGTGTAGCTAGGTTAATTTACTACTTGTAAAGCATGTTGAGTGGTTCAACTTTGAAATAAATGCGTCCATCATGAAATGTGTTGTTACAAGAGAGATACAAGTTGTTTCCAGACCATAGAACACTAGACATGTAGATCTCCATTTAATTGACAACATTTAATTGTGCACAAGCCCTCTTTATGCCATCTTTCTTAAACAATAGATTAAGCATTGAGATCCTGTTGGTGATTTACTACACTGAATCTAGTCAAATACGAGTTTTTTTTGAACACAGGGTTTTATGATGCAATGATTTTCGTTAAGAAACGAGAAACTATCACTTCTGCACTGTATTGTATGCGAAAGTTCTTGGCTTATTTTTCCATCACGCGACTTTCATACATGATTTAGTTGATCCGTAACAAGTCCGTATTAGCTTATCGTTAGATTATTTCAGACTAGTTGTCGATGCCTTAAAACACCATTTACATCATGCATGTTCATCTTCAGTGTTGACTAAAATCTATCAATCTCTCCACCTTCAAAGATGTATCAGCATCAGAATGGATTATGAGTGCTTACTATGTTCGATGCCCATCATAGGATTTTCGCAAAGAAGCAAGTGTCTATCATCAGTGTGTAATTTCCAAGCAGTGTTTTTTTTCTACATGGGCATCGGATTATTATATCATCTTCCAACTTTAACCATTTGGAGAAAGTGCAATGCTAGTTGTTGAATAAATGTGATATGACAGGGTCCAGGAGCACTGCATGCCAAACTCTACATTATGCAATAGGTTTCATTTGCAGCGCAATGGTCACACAAATATCCCAAGATTTAGAATTTCGAGTTTTTCCATCGGATTCCGCTCTCATGCATCGGTCGGTGTAAAAAGCACATTCGCTCCCCACCACATTTATGGAAGGAACATGTCGTTGAATGGCGTGATGATAACCATGGATAATAAAGGAACCATATTAAAGAAGAGAAGGGGGGATTGTTTAAACCAATGACAATGGCGAAAAGGATTATGTCTTGTGGTCAACATTGTTTATCACAAAAGAGAAAAAAGGGGTTGTCAATGGATATTTCCCACACAACAGGGTCTATTCTATGAACAAGAGTCGTCGGATGAAGCCAAAGCTTACTCGGAAGAAATGAAACCTAAGACGACTCATCCTCCGCTCTCTCTCTCTCTCTCTCTCTACTGTGGTGCTCCTTTTTTATTTGTTATTTTTGCAGATAGGGTAGTCGATGGGGGTAGAAAATGACAAAGAGTAATGTTCATATGATGGCATCAAGCCTTTCGTGTGATTTGGTATATCAGGAGGACAAGGGTGTGGGTGATTTCTGTAAGTGAATGGGTTCATGGATTGATATACTAACTAATATCAATGATCATCCTCCATGCCACATTCGATTTCATATTCAACAATTTCTTTGAGTTGTGCAAGCAAATCATGATCAGAATGATCCAGCTGATCGTAAATTCGCATTTCCCAAATATCGTCTGGCAATGTCGATGAGCGTGGTGCAAATAATGTGTCAAAAAACGAATCCGGATCGGTTAATCCTTTTTGACAGTTGACAATAAATTGTGGATAAGCTTGACGTAGTCGAGCAACACGATGAGGATAATCGCGAATGCGAGCCAAATCCACATGGATAAAAGAAGGTTCTTCTTGTAGCATGCTAGTTGCAGTGTCATCACCCATGTAACCAACCAAGTCTTTGAATTGTTGTAAAAGGGGAGGAACAGCATGAAGAGCCTTGCTAATACGATCCATCCAATCTTGATCATTCATTTTGGAGCGAGGGCAATACAATGTGTTTTCAAGACGAGACCAATTGTGGTACAAGTGTGACCGAAGGCTACTGAAAAAGACTGTATTGTGTTGAACCAGTTGGCGCATCTCTTCATCTCGGTCAAGTAAAGCGACCAAGATTGTATCAGGAACAGCTTGTGCATTAATATCGATACTGTTGGATCGTGAAATGGAAGGTGAAAGAAGTTCATCTTCATTCAGTGGAGAATGTTTGGTGCCACCTGGAGTCTCTGGAAGATCAAATGTCACTGATAGTTTACGAACACTACTAGTAGAAGTGGTAGGATGACGAGAAGGTAGCTCAGCAGGTGGTGTAAGTGGAGCTTCAAAGGGTTGACTATTCATCATCATTGGGGAAAGTGAAAAGGAAAGAAGGAAAGAAAAAGAGAAAAGGGAATAATGGGAAAGTATAAAAACCACACGATTCTGTGTAGGATAATGGACTTAAACTTCCCGCCCAAGCACAGGCCTCCTCCTCTTGCTTTAAACCCCCCAGCTCTTAAACACAACAACATTACCCCGGACATTTGTAACCATTGTGCGGGTCGGATAAAGTGATTCTATTACAAGTCTTATGATCATTGCTATGATAGGTAATAATAAAATAGCACCAGGGTGATAAAGTGGATGGGATAATTATCACATTCAACCACCAGCTGAGTAGGGAGATGGGTGGATTTTCCATATGAGGTGTCACCTGTATTGCATGAGTGAAACGATCCCTTAGTTTACGTCAATGTGATAAGAGGCTTGTAATCATTCTTGATCTTTTTTTCTCTCCACTTCTTTGTTGCAACCATGCCTCGTAACCTTGCAAAGAAAGCAGCAAAACAACAATCGCGTATAGCAGCATTGAACGCACTTGGTACACCTGCTTCGAGTCGCGCTCCTTCTGAAGACGAAGACGATCTTGATGTGGGATCAGAAGCTTCTTTCGGCACTGTCGATTCCACGTCTTTGCTTGATGAATCAACACTTGAAGACGAACTACGACGATCGGTAGATGATCTTGGTGAAAAAAGAACCAGGTTGGTTTATGATAACACTTGTCGAATGAACTTACTTATTTTACTAGTACACGAGAAACAGCGTTAACCAAGATCAATCGTTTACTTGGCAACCATTTTTGTGGACCTATATTTGAAGCCAATGCATCTCGTCAGGAGGCGTTATTACAACTACTTGTACGATCGTTACGTAAACCTGGCACAGCTCAGGAAGCCATATTAGCTGCCAAAGGCATTGGTTTGACCTTTGTCAGTGAAGGCGACATTGAAGCGGGTGAAATTGAAGACTTGTTCGGCATGGTGTTGAAACTACTCAAAAACATTATCAATACTTCAACCGATCCGCAGCTCAAATGTCAGGTGAGTAAAGTGATGATCCTAATTAGGAATCATGACTGACACTTGATTCAGTGCATAGAAACGCTTGCCATGGTAACATTTATTGCTGCATCCACATCAGATACTTGTGGTGGAATGGATTACTTTTACAACATCTTGGTGACCGATGGTGAATGCATTCAACCTGACGACAAGCTTTCACAAAACGACATGAATCAATTATTATACGCCAGTTTACGAGCTTATGGTTTATTATATGCATCCATCTATGGAGATGCACGTGGAAGTTGGGAAGATGCCTTTGATGAGTCACAAGGGTAAGAAAGTGGGTAATGATGATGGATGACGATGACAGCTAACCTAACCGATTCTCTGGAAACCATGCAGGGTCATGCCAGCTCATCTTGAATTGCTGCAATCCGGATCCAAGGATATACGTGTGGCTGCAGGTGAAAATGTTGCACTCATGTTTGAATGTGTCAATGTGACCAAGCGTATGGTAAGTCGCATTATCATCATCCCAATATCGATATCATGACTCAGCGTGAAATCATAGTTTGATCAAGACATTGAAGATGAGCAAGAAGAGGAAATGCCTGAATATGGCGAGATGGATGAACTGAAGGATATGTTACAACGATTGGCCACTGATAGCAATCGACGTGTCAATAAGCAAGATCGCAAGGAGCAAAAGAGTGCATTCCGTGATATCGTAAGAACCGTAGAGGATGGCACGCGTCCCAATCAGAAGCTCAAAATCGGCGGTCGAGCATTGTATTTCCGTGGCTGGGGTAAGTCATTGTGATACCATTTGTTTCACACACATCGGCAAACTGACCTTTTTGGATGGTTACTATAGCAAAGATCATTGAACTTGCTGCTTTCCGAAATTTCTTGGGCTCTGGTTTAGCACGACATATGCAGGCAAGTAACCATTATGTTCCATTTGATTGTGTATCTAATACGCATGAATGAATCATAGGACAATGAGCTATTAGCAGGTGTATTTGGTAGTGGTCGTAATCTTCAAGTACCACCCGACTCGGAATCCAGTAGCTCGGAAGAAGAAACAGGACAATTGGATATAGACTTAGAAGCAGATAGAGGATTTTCACAATCGGCTGTTTCAAAACGTGAACGAGCACGCAAGATAAAGATGGATAAAAGACGTTAGTCATAGATCAAGTCATATAAGAGAGAGTGGTTGTTATAATGTCAGTGCTCAAGTGTGCGTGTGTGTGTGTGTGTGTGTTTGTGTGTGATAGGGAGCAATGCCTTGTTGTCTCAAAAAAAAGTGAAACGCACACATGACAGAGTGTGGGCAAATGCTTTTTTATCAACAGTGACACATTGGCGATTCGAAAGCGGCTATAAAAGTTAATATTGGCTACGGATCTGATCGAATGGTGCAGCATCGGGTAACTTCCCCGTACATCCGAGGCATTGACCAAGATCGCCATGTACACACCACAAAAGCAACAATGTCAACAAGATGGCACACAGACCCAAAAAAATGAGTGGTGGAAATGAACCGGTAATATGTGGTCATTGCGCCTATCGGGACCGTTGTAGACAAGAAAAAGAGAACTTAATATTTGTATATGTGTTGTGTATGTGTAAGGAATCTTCTTTTTTGGGGGATTCGTGGAGATGGGCGCAAATGAGCAGTAAAAAGGTTAGGATAGCACGCGTGTATGTCGGAGGCATCCGATCCACCAACAGGATTGCTTTGTGTCGCGTGTTTTTGCAGGAGAAAGAGAAAGCACTTTGGGGGTCAATGGAAAGCACAACTTGTGGCAATCGTCTCTTCCGTGATGGTTACACTGGTTAAGTAAAGAGAGAAAGATCCAAGAGCATGCATTTTGCCACAGGAAACAGTTTTAAAGAAACCAAAAAACAAATAGCGCATGAGAGGCGGCATTGCTTCTCCTCCCCCCTTTTTATTTCTTTGCCTGTGCTCTTCCATCTCGGATCCACTCTTTTTCTTTCTTTATTCTTTCTCTTTACTTTCTTATGGCACCCAGTAGTAGTTCCAAGACCAATAATCTCAAGGTTAGTCTCATGCATTTTTGATAGATGGCATGTGGTGTGTGCCAATGAGTGACCTATTCACATGTTACGCCTATTTCTAGGCTCTTGAATCCAAACTACGAGAGTTGGGTTATGGATACAATTGGAAGCTCATCAAATATGATACGGATGTGCCTGATGACACAACGCCATCAACGCCACATGCTACGGATGGTTTTTATGATGATAATCTGTCAGACTTTTTCCAGTCTTTAATCGACAATACAAAGCAGCCATTGGTAATATCGTCATCATCACGTTACCATAGTGCCATCCAGCTAAGCCCAATTTCTTTATAGTGTCAAAATGCAGATCTAATTGTACCAGTATACGACAATGAGCGATCGCGACGTATGTTTATTGCCACTATGATACAACAATGACTTACACACTCGATAGATGATCAAGCCATGTATCAAAAGTTCCTTAGTATTATTGGAACTCCATGTTCGGAACAAGGTCCCAGTTTCTTCAACACAATTGACGACAAACCCAAATCACATTATCTTGCTGACTTGAATGAGGATAATGTAAGGGGTTTTGTTTAGCAAATTCGCATGTCTCGAGATCACCTTCAATTAACTTGCCGCGCTGTTGGTGTTGGATAGTTTGTCAAGAACGATCAACGACGCCATGACCTTATCCAAGAGTTTATTGAAAGTGAGCAGACCTATGTCGCCACCCTTCGTATCACCGTTCAACTTATTGCACGAAAGTTAAACCCACAACTGCGTGAGAGCAATGGTGAATCTCCGATCATTGATGTATTTCACCACAAGCGTATCTTTCTCAATATTGAGGATATCTTAAAAGCCAATGAACGATTCCTTGGTGAACTTGAGAAATGCCATTCGGATAATAACACGGATATCTGCTTTGGTGAAGTTTGTGCCAGCCATGTAAGTCTCTAGAATTTAGTTTCGCCATGTGTATATGTGTAACCCCTTGCTTGGCAGATGGTCAACTTTGATTGTTACCGAAATTATTCTCTTGGTCACCATGACGCGCACGGGTACCATGCCACTTTGCTTCAGAGAAATCCCCTTTATCGCAAATTTCTCGAAATGGCACTGAGTGACCGTCGTTGTGAAGATCGACAATTGCTGGATTTTCTTGTTGAACCACCTCAACGCATCACACGATACATTTTGTTGATAAAAGGTAAATGCATGACACATACATATAAGCTGCATATTCATTCGAAACAACCACAACAGATATATTGCGATTCACATCCCCACAACACCGTGATTATATTCCATTAACGCATGCCTATGTTAAAGCATGTGAGATTGCAACTTTGGCTGACGATGATGCAACCAAGCTTGCCACCACGTGCCATGTCCTATGGAAATCTGTCAAAGGCTCTCCTGTAAGTGTGATCATGTTTTATCGCTTACTTGTTTCTCACACGACTCTAGGATTCTTTGGTGAGTCAAAACCGATCCTTGATCACTCATTTGGATGCTACCGAGTTGCATCGTGAAACAAGCAAGCCAAAACGACCTGTCACCATGTTCCTGTTAACAGATAAGATCTTGATCGTTGAGCGACCCAATTATCAAACCCGTGGCATTGATTTACTCGATGTCGAAGGCAACATGAAACGCAACGAGAATGGATTCTTGCGCAATATTAAAAAAGATCAGTGTCTCAAGTTCCGTGGTTGGGTTGATATTGAACAAATCCAATTATTCAACGGTGCATCAGGTACCGTTCAGGGAGGCAGCAGAGTATTTTTTTTTGCAAAACGCTCATTGTAACAATATAGATATACCAAGTTCATTTTTGCTTTGTGCTTCAACATCACAACAACATGGTCCAGGACCAGTACAAACAGAAGAATCATATGAAGCATTCTTTCGCAAAGGTCCTCGTTTGTTTCAAATCACTTCATCCAAAGATTCAGAGGGCACATGTTCACAAACACTTCAAAATTTCGTTCACGATTTCCAACATGCCCAAACATTGGTTCGTCGTTACGGTAAGTTGAGAAAAATAAAACCAAAGCTGCATTTCAATGACGTAGACTGATAACAAAACGCCACTTGTAGATGAACGCGATGAGGCGCTTCACCGACAATGGTGTGACATGAATGTTTATACCAATCTTTATGATTCTATCAGCTATACCCGAGCCAACTATAAGGTATAACATGTTGTTACAAGTGTATTCATGAATCTCTATGACTCACAATGGGTTGATTTAGAATAACATTGCCGTAGTTTATGTTGAAGAAGGCAAATCTGTGAATCTCAAGACCTTGTTCCGCAGCAGTAGTGCACGCCCAATAACGCCATGGATTGTGGCACTTGTACAAGGTGGACCGGGTGGCTTCCGATTTAGTATCATGAGCAAAGTGCCTCTTACACCAAACCGTGATATTGTACAATGCATTCCTTCGATTGCTACTACCAAACAAGTGTCTGGTTCCGATGGCAAACCGAATCAACTTTTCCAATGGGTCTTTTGGAACAACAGTATGTTTTGACATTATCTTTTATTTTTTCATTCTGTATTCACCATGGAATCTATTCCATAGTTGTTCTATGTGAACGTCATTTACGATCCAACCATGATTTTATTCATGTGCATGATGCTGATTTGGAAGCACGACCTCGTCGTAGTCGCTCACGTAGTCGATCCCGTTCACGTTCTCGATCCCGTTCACTATCTCGTTCTACAAGCATCCCCACTTTGACAAGTATTTTTGGCAAAAGCCATTCTCGTTCATCATCACCCAATGCTGGTCAAAGCCAAGTACAACCTTCCTCATCACGATCATCTCCTATTTCATCGTCAGCATCACCTACTTCAGGTCGACGTGGTAGTATGGGTGCAAGAGATTTCTTGGGTTTTGCCACAAGACGTTCACGTTCACGCTCTAGCAGCATGACAAGTAGTTCTGCTTCCACCACTTTATCCAAGAGCTTAACCAATAGCTCCAGCGAATCCGTGCACATGGCTGCTGTTGATCAGCACTATCGTACAGGCTCAGCACAACAATCACGTCGCAAGATGGTATCTGGATTACCAGCTTCTTTGTGTTTGTCGGAATCATCATTGCAACGACCCACCATGATGTCAAGCCCACATCAAGAAGGTATATAATAATAACTTAGATCCACATTGTTACTCATAATCTTGTTCTTATAGCATTGGACACCTCCTTTTATCCGAACCAAGGAGTAGGAACATCATCATCAACGCTCTTGGCATATGCTGAACATCAAGCTAATCGCTATCGTGGTATTGGTCCTCTTGATCAGGTATACAAGTATAACCCATGCATAACACATGAAATTGACAATTCTTTATAATAGGATTCGGAATCGATACATCCGATGAGAACAATGGGTGGTCATCGTAGAGGTAGCTATGCTAGTCGCTCACCGGAAATGGAAGCCGAATCATTTTCACGCCCATCAAGCCGAAGCAGTACCCGTTCATCTACTCCAAGCTTGGCATTCTCCAATCATTATAACAGTGGTGTAGCGACTTTGGCAAGCCATAGTACTCGTAGTTCCATTAGCTTTGAAGATCTGGAATCTGCAAAGGTACTTTTTATACAATACTTGAATCCGTGTGGGTAGTAACATTTTGGTTTTATAGTATTCACCTCCACCACGGATGGGATCTTTTACTGAAACCAATGCTGATGCTTTACGAAAGGTCCAAGAATTATTACGTGCACAGAAAAATGAACGAACCATGCGACGTCAAAGCATTCAACAAGAAAGACCTTCCAACATGGCTTATAGCGTTGCACCCATGGATGCTGCTACTCCACGAACCGATCGCCACAACCAACAAGTGGTTGAAAAATGTCGTTCCCTTAGTGATCGTCTTGCTCATTTGAACGAATCATTGCAAGCTGTAAGTCAATACAAAGTTTCCTTATCCTCCTCTGACATCATTCTATAGCGTGCTACTGAAGAAAATGATCATGAGCGTTCTTATTCCTTGTGCAATGTAAGTGGTATCCATGGTGACATGATATCCAAAGCTAACTTTTTCATGCAGAAATTCAACAGCGAGTTGGAAGAAATTGCTACTGCTCTTGGCACTTTTCGGCAAGACCGACGTCAAAGTCCTTCGGCCATGCATGCTGAAACTGAACTTGCTCGGAAGCTCAAGGAAGCTCAAGCGGAACGAGATTACTGGGATCGTTGTGCAAGGTAAGATGACACTGCATATAGATCACACGACCTTTTTTTTTTACTGAATCTTTCCTTGTAGTGATCTCAAAAACCGTATGGTTGAACTCAAAGGCACCCTGTAAATATCCCTGCACTATGTAACAATTTCTTTTATTTTCACACGCATCACCGTATATATTCATACTACTTTCTTTTACTCCTCCCTTTGGATATGCCAATTTCCCTCTCCCCCGCCCTTGCTCTTTCAACTCAATTCGCCCCATGACATTACTTATGATTATTGTAGATAGATGTTTCTTCCTATGTCATTGTACAAAGCGCTCTATTTGTTTATTGTCTTTTCTGTACAGAAAAAGCACTCTTCACTTATGCCAAATCATAAAAAGACAAGTTATGTTTAAATCTATTTCCACAATTTGCTCATCCATGCTGAAAACGAAGTGGGTTTCTTTGCTGGCTCGGGTTCAATGGCTGCTGTGATATCGCTTGCTACCGTGACACCTGCATTCTTTTGATTTTGAACATGTTCCTTGAGTCGTGCAGCATTCATGCTATATTGATCCTGGCCTGCAAGATCAGCTGCAGAAGCAGCAAAACGGGTTGCTTGTTGATAGTAGCGTACTGCTTCCTCGAATTCTCCCTTGAGCTATTCCCACATACAATTCAGTCATGGTGCATATAACGCATTGTCATGGTTTTAATCTTACCTCTAACATCATACCGAGATTATTGGAAACGACACCACCACATTCTTGACAATCACGATTGGGTTTATCGTCATCATCCATAGTTTCACCGCGTGTACATGATTCGAGAGATGCTTGTGCCCAACCCAGTGCTTCTTCTGATTTGCCCATACCATACATGCATTCACTCAATTGATTCTGGATAATGCCTTTCATGCATGTCCATTGACTTGTAGAATCATCTTCAGGTACTTGTTTAAGTGCTGATAATAACAAGGGCATGGCGAGTTTAAATTCATGCTGAATGGCGTACAAACTTGCTAAGGAACAAGTGATGGTTACACGCAGGAATGGATCCACTTTGAGTTGTTGTACTTTATGAAATGCCCATGCAAGGAACTCTTCAGCTCCACTATAGTCGCCAATACGTAAATACAAGTCGCCAATCTGCTTGGCTGTCGTCATTTTGATCTCATCATGCTCTTGATTGGATTGGGACAAGAGCATCCATGCACGTGTATATTCAGTGATACTATCAAGCACATTGCCAGCACGGTTTTCATCTTGAGCTAATCGAAGTCGTAATTGAATCACCACATCCGAATGTTCATCAAGATGCTGCTCTTCCAATGCGATACGTAGTACTTCACGTACATACATGGCTGCCATTTCATAATCAGGTGATACATGTTCTCGGATATAAGCACCATGCAAGAGATTACGTGCTGTATAAGTCAATTCACTCGGTGTCTCTTGTAAATAATGTTCGATATATAAATGATAGGACTGCCAAGCAATAGCTGTGGCAAGTGTCAACGATGCTACCGTAATGCCGCTGATTTTAGCTGCTCGTTTCATTTGTGACCCAAGTTTCTTGAATGCAGCACCCGATGGATTGGTGGTGAATTGAGGAGCAGGGGATGCCATGCTGCGTCGAGCAAGTGGACATGGTACTCGTCGTTGTCGTCGTACTAGTGCGCGTGCTGTTGTCCTTGAAAGAAACATTGAAAAGATAATTATGAGACCAAGAGTGACTGCAACGATTTCCCTGGACCCTTTCGAAAAGTCATGTGATGTTTACTCTTGAAATCATCCACAACACACATACACAAAGCCATGTCATGGCAACAATAGGAAACATTGGAGAATGGATATAATAATGGGCCCTTTCATGTTGAAACAAAGAGAGTAGTATCGAACAAATACGTATGGATCATTGTTTAGATATCAGGCACAAAGAATGTTTTATTCGTAATAAAATCACTCTTCTTATTATATAAAGATACAGATGTTTGAATTATAAAGTGTGTCGAATGAACCACTGGTATCAAGTACGTTAATGATGATGATATGGATCAAAGCGGACCAATAACAAGGTCATTTCAAACGCGCAGCAGGCGCGTGTGCAAGTTCCAAGACAGACGCGAAATCGTGTAGAGTGTGTTACTACCCCTTTTCCCTTTCCTTACTGCCGATCCAGGTCCAGTGTCTTGCAACATGGATATCGACAGACATGAACTGGTGTTCGAATCGCGTCTTATTACCAATCGCCTTATCACAGCAGAACTTATTCCCAAACTCGAGGCAAGTTACTTTGGAATACACCCCAACAAGCGCTGACATGGACACCCTTCTAGACTTTACATGGGCTATTAAGAGCATTTGATCAAGATCTTGTCAACAAGGACTCTCTCAATGACGTTGCAAAAGAACTTGTTCATCCAAAGATTATGCGACATTCGTCCGAATCAGTAAGAGCCCTGGCAGCGTGTTGCTTAGCCGATATCTTAAGGTTATATGCACCTGATGCACCTTATAACGACACAGAACTCAAGGTAGTTTGGATCCTTGTTTGTTGCTATACTTTATTCTCACCCCATTGGATTAGAGTATCTTTCAATTATTCATATCCGAGATCAAGCATCTTGACAAACCACAAGATCCCAACTTTGAGCGATACTTTTATCTTATCGAATCACTCTCCAGCGTCAAGAGTATTGTCATTATTGGTGATCTCGACAATGCAGAAGAATTGACCACTCAGTTTGTCAAGACATTTTATGAATTGGGCGAGTAAGTGAATCCATGTACAATTTGGAATCAGTCAACTAACATGTAATCAAGTGCCAATGTGACCCGGAATATCTTGGTGTGCATGACTGACTTGATGGTGCTGCTCGTCGATGAAAGCGAATCCTTATCAGAAGATGTGATTGAAATGACTTTGGGACAGATTCAAAAGGTAAATAGCTACGCGTGGTTTGGTTCCATATATGCTGACATGATATATAATGGATAGTACATGGATTCACCCGAAATGCATAATACCATGGCTTTGGATTTGGCATGTGCTTGTACAGATGTCATGCAACGTCATGTTTGTCAGGTAAAGTAGTTTTATATTCTTCTCATTCATGCATGTCTTATGCTCATCGCGCATAATAGTATTTCTCAGATGCGTTGATGGCCATGAGCAAAAGTGATGGATCGACGGAAGATATCGAGGAATTACAAAAGGTGCATCGACTTATTCAAAAAGTACATTCCGTGGTTCCTGATCTCTTATTGAATGTGGTGCCACAATTGGAGGAAGAAATGAAGGTGGATGATTTCACGATCCGCTTATTGGCTACAGAGACCATTGGTGGTATGCTATGCGAAAAACGATCCAATTTACATCAACGTTATCCAAGTGTATGGAAAACATGGTTGGGAAGGTAAGCAGTGATCTATCATTTACTTTAGGGTATTTGTGCCTTATCATGACTCTTGTAGACGCAACGACAAGGCGGTGCAATTACGTATCAAGTGGATTGAAAGTGCTGCCAACATTTTCGAGTCTCATTACTTTGCCATAGCCACTTTGAATGGTAAGATTTACATGCAATGCACAATGTGCCGAATTCTTATGTTCTTGATAGAGTATCTCAAGGCTAGATTATTGGATCCAGAAGAAAAAGTGCGAGCAGCCGTATGTCGAGTGATTGGAGAAATGAACTTGGATCACGTTATCGATCATGTTGATATGAAACTACTTCAAGAAATCGCAGAGAGATGCAAGGATAAAAAGGTAACATTGGATTCGAGAGCTGCATATATATACTAAATGGTGTGTATGTAGTCATCTGTGCGCAAAGCAGCCATGTCTACCCTTGGTTCGCTTTACAGTGCTGCATATCCCAGAATGTAAGTGTTGTGTCAAATGAATGTCTATACATAGATCACTCAACAGTCAATGGATTTCAAGTCAAGACCATAATGAAAGTGCTATTTCTAAGCTTGGTTGGATACCCGAAAATTTACTTTATTGCGTTTACGTGGATGATGTATCTGTCATGTAAGTAACCAAGGGTAAAAATTTATGACACTGCGCTAATTCTATCATTCTAGTGCTTTAGTGGAAAAGACATTGCACGAGTATATCTTCCCTCCCATGGACGATGATCAGGAACGAACAAAGCGTCTAGTTTCTATCTTGGGGATGGTCAATGAGCGAGCAAAGCTTGGATTCATTCATATTATTCGCAAACAAAAAAGGTAAAACGTGCAGTAACATGATAGCGATCGACTTGTTACTCAAACGTAAATCTGGATAGTCTCATGTCAGCACTCCGCAGATTCCTCGATGCATGCAAACAATCGGTAATGTATACTTCATTACTATCTTTCTTTTTTCGCTTACGCTGATAGTGGATATCTTTGTAGAATGAAGACATGGAAGTGGACAATGAACAAGTGGACCACAGTCAAATCGAGATGCTCGCCACACGTATTGCAGGTACGTCAATATCCTCGACACAGTGAAGCATGTGCTGAGATTTATGTGGATAATAGCAACGTTCCCTGAAAGTTCAAAAGTATCAAGCGCAATGCAAAGCTTCTCGGATATACTGGTGGACGATCAAGACATTCGCGAAATCTTTGAAGCGTGCATTGATCCAAACAATGATTACGTTGATATTCGCAAGAGCCAGGCAAGTGATATATGCTTACCATGAGAACAACGTGGCATCTAACTTTATGAAATAGCGCGAACTTGCATCCAGTCTTCAAGCCGAGAGTTCAAGCATCCAGGAAATATTACAACCTGTACTTCGACGCGCTTGCCCTACCCTGATTAACAAAGGCATCATTCCTCATTTATTCTCAATTGTATCGAGCCAAAGACCTTCACGAAGATCATCATCAGCTACCCGGAGTAAACATGCTGTGATTGCACAAGAGCTTCTTACGGTACATTACTTTATTCACTCTCTCTAGCTTGACAAGCTCACTCGGCATGCTTTAGGAAATTTCGCAAACATTCCCAGCAATGTATGATTCCTTCTTATACAACTTGGTGAGCACCTTGACCCACTCCAAGAATGATCATATCAGTAAGTTGTCATGGATGAGATAGTCAAATTTGATTACTGATTTCTTTTCTGTTGTAGCTCGAGGAGCACTTGAATTGTTGTCACAGGTGGTTGTCAATGGCGTCAAAATAGATCTCGAAGACCAGTAGGTTATCAACATGATATGGTCTTTTTATTGTTACTTATGATTTCTATTAGGGCATTACTCGACCAACTTGTCGACATTGCACAGGGTCAGGATATAGAATTGGCGCGGTATGCATCCATCGTGCTCTGCCATATGAATGCTGTGGACGTTTGTGGTGACGTTATACAGGTAAATGCATATCATTGTATTCGTTCTTGTGATTTACTCAACATATATCGTTACAAGGTGGCTGCCAACAACCTATCATCCTCATTTATTGAAATCGCTGCTTCATTGACATCCCTTGCCCAATTTGCACTGTACATGCCTGTCCACGTGGTTGGTTGCATCGACAATGTTTCAGAATTCATCTTCGAGAAACTGATGACCTACGAAACGAAAAAGGTATGCGTCTTTGAGATAACATGAAATGAATCCTTGTGCTGACAACTTGATAGAATAAAAAATCCAATCCCGAATGGTTATCCTATGACCATCTCGATGATTCCTCAAAAGCAAAGGTAGGCAATCACAACACCCTATTCCTGATACCAATGTGTAACATGTCTATGGAAGATTGCCGGATTGGAGCTGTTGATCAACTATCTTGCTGGCACAACATTGGAAATTGAACCCAAGGATGAATTGGTCAAGGAAATCTTTGAGAGACTATTTGATTACATCAACAGTTCAGCTGATACTGCATTTGCTGATGGAACAAGGTAAGATGATAAAGCGATATGGGCTCATTATTGTTACTGAATGGTATTCATGATTAGCGCGGCCGAGTTGGCACACCTTCGATTGACGGCAGTGAAAGGTGCTCTCAAGCTGACCCATATGGAACAATTTGAAAGTCAATTGTCAGTTGAACGCTTTGAACAAATGTGCTTGATCTTGCAGGATTCATGTTACCAAGTCCGTGAACAGTATGCAAAAACGCTCATAGCAGGATTGAAACTTCAAGAACTGCATCACCGATATTTATCATCACTGTTCTTAATGGCGCACGAGGTAGAATCAGACTTGTTAAAGCAGGTAAGCTTTGTTTTTTGTGTAATTCAATGCAACTCAACATTGACTGGTACATACAACTAGGTTAAATACTTTATTGAGAAATGGGCTGCCAAGCACAAGTCAGGTACGACACTTTCTTTTATCATTATTCACCATCTTACTCTTTATGCTTTGTAGAAACGAACGCCATGGAAGCATCCTTTATGCAATTGATCCATATCCTCGCACATCATCCCGACTTTTCCGTATCCAACAATGACCTTGCTCTCTTTATGCGATATCTTCAATTCTTCATCTCCTGCATTGCAACACCTGATAATGTCGCGTCTTTATATCATGTCACACAAAAGATCAAGTTAGCCAAAGATGTGCGTTCCAACGATCAAAGCGAGGTAAAGACAGAACACAATGATCATCCATAGACCAATATCTCATCGTATCGCTCTCTTTCCAGTATTCCTATTATCTTTGTGACCTTGCAGCATTCTTGATCAATAGGAAATGTAAGGATGCATCATGGCCACTCAATCTATCTCAGGAAACGGTGCACTTGCAATCCAAGTTATACAAGACATTACCATCAGGCGCAGTGCAGACTGAGGTAAATACAGGTTTCAACCACTGCCACCTTTTATCACTGACAACATTTGGCTATTAGACTATCAAGAAGAGCTATCTTCCCGATTCATTTATTACGTGGTTAGAGCAGCATCACGATAAAGGTGGTGACAAGGTACGATTGTTATCATTGCATGTAACAGGTATCATATTGATCCATCTTTTTTATTAGCGAATGGGACAACCTACAGTAGAAAACGGCGCTGCTGCCAAACGAACACGCACATCTTAATTCATTTACTTTGCACATATTCAAACGTTTACTTTTCAATAAAACAGCTTGACTAGTATACATAGTTATCTTTCATTAGCTAGTATTCGTGTAATAGATTCAGTAAATTGATGGCGTATCGACTCATCAGGATCATTCTGTATCATGTTGGAGAGCGTTTCTATCGCTTGTTGTACATGTGAATTGGCTGTGTCGGATCGGTGCCAGTAACTTAATGCGCTGATGACAAGTTGTATGTTGATTTTCCGTTGTTCGGTATGAGAGGATGGAATGAGCTGTAGACATGTTTCGACAAGTAGGCTCGTAGGTTGTGCAGTCGCTAGTAATGACAAGAGTTGTGGCATAATCTCATGCAAACCTAGATAAAAAAAAACATGAGTGTTATTGTCTCCCTTTTTTTTGGCATCCAATCCGTTCTTACTTTGGGTGTGGAATAGATTAATGGCTTCAGGACTATTGAGAAATCCCTCTATCCGCTCCTGACATCCTCGTAGCTCTGCTGATAATAATTCCCAGATCGTAATGGTTTCATAGGTTTCCATGGTAAATGAGGATGCTATGTATATCCATGTAAGAATGCGTATTGTAACCATCCCAATCAACTTACCGAGGAAACTGATATTTATGCTCTCGCCAAAACACTGCATTTTTCCTGCTTGGATGAATGATACCATATGACCAAGCTATAGAAGATTGTCAGTTCGTTGGTCCACGTGGTTATCAAGCAACAATACCTGATTCGGAACAATCATCGCTGCCAGCAGTTTGATTAATTCGATATTGCCAATGGTATAAGCCGGCATCGATTCGTACAGTAAGGGCACAAGGTCGAAAAAGTACTGGGTATTCACCTCTGCAAGTAGCTAGAAGAAGAAGTCAATTACGATCCACGACTTGATGGCTATAGAAATACCTGCATATCTAGTGTCAAGCATCCAGACAATCCAGCGTCTGCCATGCCATATCCATTCGATACCAATGCCCGATACCAGTCAATCATGGTGGGTACCCATGTGTTGGCTTCTGGTTGCTGTGAAAGTCGACTAGAATGGCTTGTATGTGAATCATTGGTGCTTTTGAATTGGATACCAACATACCTCGCAAAGAAGGACCACCAACGCATGCCAATCAAATGCCGGTTGTTGTTATGGATTGATTTTGTAAGTGCTGATAAAAGATCCATCATTTTGCTTCGAGCTGAAGCATCTTGCTTGCTGTGAGCTGACCAAAGTGTTGTCATGAGAACATCCATCAGATCTTGTGAGCTGTCGACGACAACATCATCCAAATTGTCACTTGTGATCGTAAACGCATGCTCCAAAAGTGTCATGTCGGATATCTGATATATTTGTTCAGCAATGCTTGATGCCAGTGATTCACCTGAAAGGGACTAGATCATTGGGGTGGTGAGATTCTATTTCGAGTGATCCTTTCTTGTACATACCATGCGTAAATAAACATCAAGCACCTCTCTTAAACTGCGTTTTGCTATAGTCATTTGCAGTTGTTTTTCTTCTTCGTCCTCGAGATTGGATACTAGAGATGAGCAAGCAGATTGGAACCGAACAAGCGAGTCGCCAAACATCATATATGATTGGCTTGAATCCATTGCTTTGCTTGTTGTTACTGGTACTGGTTGTGGCACATTTTCTGAAATTGTTCCATTATCCATCATTTGGATTTGTTGCTCTTCTTGTTCCATTGTCATGGTTTCTTCTGAAGGTGGTGGGTGGTCGATAGGTGGAGGTGGCGTCTTTTGCTTTTCCATCGTACCACCAGTTTCTAAAAGCAAGGGTGAATCATACTTGATGGAAGACACTTATGGAATACATACCATTTTCGCCATAAGAATAACGACCTGCATCATCTTCGCCTGGTGCTAATTGTTCCATGGCACCATTCTGATTTTCATTTGCGGGGGTTGGTTGTTGTTCTTGCTCAGTTTTAGTGGTATCTGGAATAGGTCGCTGAGATGTTGATGTGCTGGTAGAAGGCATGGATGGTGATTGCAGTATAGGGTTGGCTATGGAAGCTGCTGGTGGCATTTGTGGTAACGATGAGACATTGTTGTTATTGGCTGTTGTTGTGGAATCTTTGGGTGTGAGGAAAGGTGAAAAGAGTGCTTGCATGCAATCACGCGTCGATTTATCAGTCAATGTGCAGTTGTAGATCGGCATAAGGCTCCTATACAAAAGTGTTAATACCAATATCATCCATCACAAAGGGAAACTTGCCTGATGACACCCTTTTCCAACATGACACGCATTCCACAAGAGACACATTTTTCCATGTAATCCTTTAATGGCGGGTAATATTCATCCACAGTGTGCTTAAGGAACTCCATCATGATGGCGGTGATGTAAGGATATCGTTCTGCTGAACGCTCCATGAGAAGCATGGATGGCTCTATGAAATAAGGAGGATCAGCATTTATCTAGCATAGCATCACGCTACTTGCCAATAAACATAATGTTATCATTATCCTTGAAGAAAAGCCAATCATAAATGAGAGCAATCTTGACATTGGCAGCTACCACAGGATTCTAAGCTTGTTGCATGAATTTCTACATGTTACACAAATAAAGTTTTGGTTCTACCTTGATAGCTCGAAGCAAACTGCCAATGACAACATAGCGTGGCACAATGTCGCTTTGTAGGATTTGATTTGAAGGATACCATCCAGCAACAATATAGCGAATGACATCGACATAGAACGATTCAGCTGTCAGGAGATAGCGTTGCATGAACCATCCCAGATTGCGTTGATAATGGCCGTTACGTAGCTAGCATAAGAAGTTTTAATCAAGTTGCATAGGAAAGAATGCGTGTGTCTACTTACATTCTGGAGAATAAATAGCAATTTATGTTCCATGTCAGGTGTCAATCGGCATCGTAAATATTCTCTGGGTGTGGGTGTCTGAAGTAATGTTGTGATACCTATTATGTCGTTAGGTTACCGGGACCGTACTAAGATAACATGATATACCTTTGAACATGGGTGAAAGTTTTTGTGGTTCATGCAATAGGTCATGCCATAACTGTTGAAACTCAGGGATAGAAGAGACATCTTGTAAAAGACGTACAAGATCACGTCCAATAACACAGCATGCCAACCACTAAGATATTTATTCATTAGTTCAAACACTGTATATTGTATGACATGTTGTATTCACCTTTTCTCGCATCAAGGTGGTGACAAATTTAATCTCTCGCTGTTGCAATTGCAATAGTTGGCTCGTGCGGTGATCGGGGATTTGACGTAAATAAGTGTATACAGCAATCGCAATGATTCTTGGATGAAGATGCAGCCATCGTCGGTTATGTTCACATAGTCTGAGTAATTGATATGAGAAATTGGTATTGTTGGAAGTTGTATCTCCTGATCGAATTTGTCGTAGCAGAGTCAAATAGATATTTTCAATCGCTTGCACATCCAATGCCGTAAGTTCGTTAATCAACCATAGCATCTAATATATTCTTTAATATAAATCATCATTCTTGTTTATACACGAGCGGATCTTACCTGATCGCGAGTACGTGACTTTAACAAGTGAAATCTCGCACTGCTTGCAAGAATATGGATTCGATTAATGACAATGGCAAATTGATCGCGATTTACAAGCGTAAGACTATTAAAATGCTATCTTATGATAAGTTGAAAGTCGAAAACAGGAACCATCACTTACTATCTGGGCATTTTCTGGCTCCGTCAAAGCACCGTACAGCAGGGCTGACACGATCTCTGTGTAATCGCGTCTACTTTGCGATGCCTAAAGCAACAGGTTAACTAATGGCCATTGCACCAAGTATGTTCAACATGCCTTTTGTTGTATAATGTTGTGGATCTCCAATTCGGACTTGTCGCTAATCGATTGACAATATTGGGTATAATGAGCCGAGAGTTCCTGTTACACTCGTTAGTCGCAAGTTGGTTAATGCCACTTTTACAAACACACCTTGTCCAACTCGTCCACCGCTTCAATCTCGTCGAGATCGTAGAGATTCGATGTATCCGCCTCCATATTTGCCAATGGACGGTGCACGCAAAAAAGTAAAAGTCGACTGAGCAAGGAAAAAGACGCCCGATAATGATTTATGCGGAGAGTGCGTGTAGAGCGTTGATTCGATTTGCAAGATTGATCCAAGTACCCAAACAGACATATCGATGTTCTTTCCATAGTAACCCAACACCAACTGCATTCTGTGATCATATCATCATTTGAGAAGTAAACAATTCAATATCCAATCTTGTTGTAGTATCTCTTGTAAAGAATAGCAACCACCCGAATAAATCATTTTCTTATTCGTTAAGCAATAATAATGTCAATATTACGTGATTGGAAGAAGAGTAATATAGCATCCATAATCTATCAAGCACATGGAAAGTATCCTTTGATCAATAAGGCATTTGTTGCCTGACAATAACGCTTATTCCATAACGTGAGCTGAACAAATTGTTGTTGGCTTATTACAAACCAAAGCTCACGTGAGCAATGCTATTCTTCATATATGCATCGATTTCACTTTCGCCAGTTGCAGTTGATCATCTTATACCTGCTCTCGTACATGATATCGAAGGAATATTTACATCAGTGACAACCTTTACAAGAAATGCTGACAATTTCATGGCTATCTTGGATATCGATCCAATGATCAACGTGATTGATTACAGTTAATCTAAGACTTAAAAAGTTCAAAAATCAATGGATTCAACTTTGCATTGTCAAGACGATGCAATATCAATAGATAGAGAGAGATGTGTGATAATAATGTTGCTCTGACAATGCCCTTGCTTTTCATGCGTGTGGGCGTGGGAATTGCAGTTCATAATACAAATAAGAAAGAACGAAACTGGCATAAAGTGGTCAACCGCCTAGACTATAATAGAGCTGCAACAATGTATTAAACCACACACCTATTATGTTTTCGGTCACCGCTTTGAAAGCGAAGCATGACCGATTACCAAGAAGGTCACGTTTCGCATATTTCTGACAGGTATAGGTCGATGGGAAAATAAAACACCTAAAACATGCATTGTCAGCTGACCAGCAGAATTAGGTTTTATGTTCTACTAGCAAGTAAAACCCATGGACAAGTGTATGGTATGATCTTTTTCATCGTGGATGTGGCGAAAAAAGAAAAGTCAACATGGTCCCAAAGGTTTTACAATATCATGTCAATAAGATTAAAGTTGGCGGCAGAGAACCACATACAGTAGATGCACATCATGCTGCTGCAAGAACGGAGGATAAGGGGAAATGTACTATTTGACGATCCGCCAAGGTTCCTATGACCTGCAGTGGGGTTCTATGTTTCAGTTTCAAGAGCTTAACCTGTCATGATGATGGTGGATGTGATGCTACGTAGCATTGAAAAAGAGTCGTTCATTTTTTTTACCTCCCTATTTTGCATGACAACCTTTGCCATAAATTTGAATCAATAAATTTCTAGTGCAACGTGACAAGCATGATCACGGACCTTTGTGTTCCCTCGGCTCAATCTTGAGATGTTGTCGCAGCCCAAGATCAACCACTGTGAACATTGGCTTCACCCCATTTGCACATTCCGCGGATTGTTATTTCAAGAGGTATATATATATATATATATAATCCTTCATTTTGTAGATATACACCAATGACTGCGCGATATTAAACAAAAAAAAATCTACTACTACTGCTGCAAAATGTAGACAAAGATGACTCGAGGGAAGAAAATGATAAATATGTGCGTATGTTGCGTGTGTGTTTTTTGTGTCCAGGGGAAAGATGCAGTTGAATGACAGATGCTATAATGCTGCTGCGTATTTATCGTACGGAAAGACCATGGAAAGCATTAAATTCTTGTTGGGGATGTGTTCTTGAAACGGCTTGACCTGTTGTTGGATCTACAATCGGTATTGCCCGATAGCTATAAACTGCTGCTGATGCATTCAGTGAGGACTTTTTGCTGCTATTGCTTGTGAGAGCAGGCCAATGGTGTTGTTGGTAGCAACTACTTGAAGATGACGAAGATGGACTAGGAAATGAAACTGGTATACCATTTTCCGGATCAATAATGGGTATCCGTCTTGATGTATAGGGTGGTGAAGTATTGGGTGATGAATGAGGAGATCCACGTTGTTGGATGCGTTCACGGTGTTCAGAGACCTAATAACATCGAGTTGATATCGTGTTGGATATTCCAGGTCTATCACCTTACCTCGTCCATGCACAGCACGGGGCAAAACTCGAAATCGTCGTAAAAGTTGCGAGCAAGCTCGTTTTGCGTCTTGAAGAGCTCAAGTCTTGTCACTGAAAAGATGGATCGCATAGCACACAAAGAAGCATGTTGGCACTTTAAGTCACCTTTTGCCCATTGTAGTAGCTACTATTCCCCCTTTTACAGTAACCAACTTACATGAACTATCATACATGGTCATTGTAATCGGTGAATGATATGTTAAAGGATGGAAAGAATGAAGAAAAGAAAAAAAGAAATGAGGAAACAAGATATAAAGAGAGAGAAAAGGAGGGAGAATCAAAAGGGGGTAGCAGCAGCACACATCCTTTGTATGCACAAGAAAGGATCCTGTGTAACAACCCAGTTCACGGACAATTGGCTAGCGTCTTTTGGTTTACGTTACACGAACCGTTTACATTGACTGATTAGGCTAGCGTGAAACCAGCTGCTCTCACTTTTTGTTGACCCGGGTGATCCAAACAAAGCGACAAGCGAGATTCCAAAGGCGCGCATTATCCCTGCTTTGGTCGTCATGGAACCAAAGGAGAAAACACACACAACACATACACCCTATATGTCATGCAGTAAGCTCCCTTTTGCTGGATACACTATCACCATGGTAAAGTGCGTATGTTCATGCACGATATATTCATGGATGGAGGAGTGAGTATTATAAGCTTCCTTTTTCCTTTCGAGTGCCACCCCACTCACTTTAGCCCCACGGGATCATCACCTATATCAGTTTAATGTTAGCATTCTGTTTTTTTTCTTACATGGATATTCAAGAATACAAATAAACGTCAAGTGGTTCTTGCTTCATGCCATGGTGCCACACATAACTCGGAGAAATCGATCGTGTGCTCGAAAAGGCGCCTTGATTCTCCCTTGACTCGAGGGCGAAATAGGGCGGGGGTGTCACAAGACTGCTTGAATTGCAATACAGCATATATAAGGACTTGACTGTTATAGTACAGTAGCGATGTCCACAATCGTATTATAGAGCGAGGTACCTTAAGCTCTTCTCCTTTTTCTTCATTCTGATATCTCCGGTGATCGACATTAGATTTAATTACAAAACATACATGAAGCCTGTCAACGCTCAGCACACAAGTCATAAATAATAACAACTGCATATCCTTCAATCATCATGATGACTGAATGTAAGTTTAGTGTGTTGTGATGGAGATTCCCGGTATAGGATACATGTATCCTATCATCTTCCCTTGATATAATGAAACGTCATTCCGCATGTTGATCTCCCATATGCAGAATTAAGATGATAAGGAGCTCAAGTCAGATTATCTTATTCTTGATTGCATGGCTTGTATTTACAAATTGAATTGTGTGTGCGTGTGTGTAATATATAGCTAGGAATATCAACTATAAAACGTGGTATTATCATGGCTTGGCCAGATCTTATTGTGATTTGCTTTGGAGTCTACGTTTAACAAAGCCCTTGACTGAATCGTGACCCCTATAGTTGATATGCGTCCATTAGCACATGCATGGTCATTCATTATTTCTCTTTTTACGTACGATTGGGTGATAACCATGGATCGCTTCTTTGGATTCGACCAGAGTAACACATCAAGATCTTGGGCATGCTTGACTGCCGCTTCGAAATCGGCCGGGTGATTGAATTCGTGATAGAGATAGGCTATAAATAATCATTGTCAATTCATGTTGAATTTACAGGGTCTAATTTTCTTATTACCTGGCATCGCTTTGAGTCGAGATCTCTCCATTTCCCAAAGCCGTACCTGATCAACCACAGTCAAAGGCAGAATCGGTTTCTATCCAAACATGTTAGAGTATGTGTGCATGCGCCCCATCCTTTGTATTACCTTTTTTCGCATCTGTGGATGTGCATGTGTTTGCAAATAGGAAATAATCTAATGCAGAGTATCAATCCTACCATTTTCGAATACTCTATCTTGGTTTACCTGATCGGCTGTAATGCCTTTTATCAATGCATTTCGTACACTGTCACGAGTAATGACACCAGCAACCATGTTTTGAAACCGTGATTGGAGTTGCACAAATAGATTAAGCACAGCAATTTGTAAAGGAGATTCTGCAGATAATGACATCAGTATTCATGTGTGTATGTGCGATGCTTGCTTTGATTCCATACCTGTATAGGCGTATACTCTATAATTGGTTTCCAAAATGACAAAGCCTTGATCACTCTCATCATCATCTTCAACCTTGCCTCCTCTTTTCATGGCAGCCACTGCAAGCGCAGCATTTCCAGATGTGAGTGTTGTTGCAAGTCGTGTTGGATAATATCGACGTGATCCTCGCTTCCGCTGATACACAATGCCATAATCACGTAAATCTTCAAGCATTTGTTGTTGGGTCGGTGTAAGTGTGTCGACAGAGTAGTTCTAAAATGATGATAAGTATTAAATAGAAACCAAAGTCATGGATACGCTATTTACCTCGCCCAATTCAAGGGATCCCAACTGGAAAAGAAAGTTCAAAACTTCAACAAGATCCATTTGCAACACCTATGAATGTATTGTCAATTCTCCCATGTTGGTTTAAATATATCCATCTCCAAGTCATACCTCTGCCATATTCAAGTATTGTAATAAAAACGCCCATACTTGGGTATTCACATCTTGCAAGAGAAACTGGAAACCCTTATTGGTGATCTGTAATACGGTCGGATCCATTGCACTAACAAACATTCAATGAATACATGTATCATGATGCCGAGAGATAGATGGTCATATACTTTGGCTGCATCAATTGACTTCTTTCTAATAAATTCAGTACACCACGGCTTGGTTTCTTTGTGAGCTCAGTGCCGACCATGTAGTGTAGAATCGATTCCCATTGTTGCGCTGCATATTGATCCAGAAATCCAATATCCACAGGGTGTTTATCAGGTGTCGAACAAGGAAGACCAAATGATTGCTGTGTTCCTCTATAGACGCACTATGAGAACTCATCCATTTGGGAATAAAGATACTAACTTACCCTCCAGTGAGTGCACATTTGAATTCTTGCCGAAATGTATCATTCATTACGAGTATATTATCTTTGCGTTCTAATATCCTTAACCGAGATAACTTGTGTAAAGCTTCAGATAACTTTCTGATGATGGGGTAGCACGTGTCAAATAAACGCGGATCATCCGTTAGCATGCTGTCCATGTATTGACGTGCATACGCATCCATACCTTTGTCCATCTTTATTGACCCAGTTATTCACATCCTCCACCATGATATCAGTCTCCACATAGAGGAAAGACATTACAATTTGTCGACCCATGCTCGGAAGCAATCTAGTCCAAGTTTACAGTTACAAGATCGGTCACAGTGATCACTCTAATCGCTATTACCGAAAGATGGCCAAACATGTTGCAGGCTTTTGGAACAATCTCAGGAACGTGAAAGCTGGTAATGTTTCGAGATACTCGTAAATGTTGGTTTTGAAATTGTCGATTGACATTGGGCACACGCGTGTGGTAGAGAGCAACAATACAACATAAAAGGGCACAGCACTCCCATTGAATTTATCCAAGGCTATACTGGTCCGCAGATGCACACTGGTTTCTCCCTCTCACCATACACATACACATATCATCACATTGATCAAGGTTGGCATCCTTACGCAAGTGTCGAAAACTACATGCTAGTAGGTAATAGGTGTATATCTTGTTTTATTGCTGCAACCAACATGAGAATGCAATAGTATCAATGTTTTTGACAAGAAAAGAAAGTCCCCATGATGAACATTACAAGATATCATCCCGATCCAAGCACGTACGTAATAAGGTCCCGGTTTCCATGTCGGAATCAGCATAATAACGCTATCAGTGAGTGATGATGTGTAATCTCTAATCAACCGTGGATAAACGTGAACCGATAAGGTGGCTGCACATTTGGTTTCCAGCCCAGCTCTAGTTGGCCCGTGAGCCTGCTTTTGCTTTCTTGTCTCTAATAGCAAATACCGCGCATTCACTCAAACATCAATCCTAGTGATAGATTATTATTAGCAAAATCCACATGTAATATAACAATGAAAAAAAATGACTATCAGAATGATAATACATACATTGGGGATCAGCTGGATAAAGGCTTCTGGAAATGGGGAAAGAGGGAAGGGAAAGAATCGACTTTCAGGGACATTCTGGTAAATGTCTGAAAAAATCGGGTCTTGCCGTTTTAAACCGAAGATACTGCAAATCGGGAAACATGCCAAATGAATCACATCAACAGACACACCCACAAAGCTTGTTATATATTCCTATTGCTAACCGTGGTAAAATACGGATGACACAGTGGCGGTGTCGCTTTTTTGCAAAAATATTCGTATCCTTGTTATCCTACATATTATATCATCTTGAGAATGATCTCAAGATAAATTGGACATGTTATTATTACTTGTATGCTTCTTGAACATCCACCACTTGCACAGATGCAAACAATACTGGAAAGCTGGAAAATGATGAGACAATCCCAACCACCCGACCCCGATCTTCACTTATAAGCTTCCCGTTTTCCATCCGAAATATACGTGTTTTCCCATCCTACTCTTTTCCCTTCTTTTCTTTGTCTTGTATCCATTTAAAAAGACATGTCATCCGAAACACAACATCATTATCCTTTGTCTTTTACAAATCGACACAACACTTTGCTTGAAAACCCATCCAGGCGGCATCAATCTACATATCAACACATTTGCATGGATCTACAACAAGTGCTTGCTGAATATGACACTGAGCCAGAGATGCTCAAGTTGATTCTTCGATGCAAAATTGAAGAAGATAAGCGACACACAGCAGAAGCAAGGTTAAAAGCCAAGGAACTTGATTTGATGTGGGTTCAATCACAGTTGGCTGCACGTTGTCAGCATAATGCATCATCTCCTTCCAATGACTCGTCTCTATCAAAACGTGCATCCATCAGTTCTTATGAAGATGATCATCAACGAAGGCGTCGTGATTCTGCAGCAGCTGCAATGATTGCTATGGGTAGTGCATCATCTCCGTGTAATTATTATTCAACAAGGTAAGCTTGAAAAGAAATGTGGGTGATAGGGGAACGTAGTAGTAATGATGACTACAACAACAATGGGCGGTGATGCGGATCTGACATGGATTTTTTTCCCTTGTTTGTAGTACGACAACAGCAGTAACCGCATATCCTTCTCCTACTTCAGATGAATGCAATTCTCCTATGGAGAGAGAGCCAATGGAACGATAGAAATAATAATATGAACCACACACTTGCCCTGATTCCGACATCATACACCCATCCACCATGCATACGCTGAATCTTTAGTATTATACCAAAACCGACTAGTTTCACATGTTTCCCATTTCCTTTCTCTTTTGATGCTTTGTACATATATGAATTACAAAAAGAAAAAAAAGTTTCGTTCATGTCTTTTCCGGCGGGATTGGATCGGAGCATGCCGGGTTTAAGCATAAGGGCAAGTACCCGAATTTGGCCGATCAAGCAGCTGAAATTCATGCCGGAGTCACCTGGCAATAGGGGAAACGAAACCGGTCATTGTCGACAACAAGATTTACAAATTCCCGAGTAGCAGCTGTCATTGCATGATTGGCGAATCAAATGCCGAAAACGCGTGCTTTCTTGTAACGATACCCATGCTTAGAAACAAGGTCCCAAGGATGAGGTGATGTAAGGGCAATGAGATTGCTAGGAACAAAGCGGAGAGGAGCATCATTGATTGGCTAGCTGGAACATGCGATTTCTAAAAAGGAAAAGAGAAAAAGACAAAGTGGGGTGCCTTGGTTTCATGCTGTCGGTGCACCAGTTATGAGTTCATATGAGAGTCAAAAAGACAGCCAGCACTAATGCATGCCCTATAAAACGTGTTCCGTTTTTTCCACTTTTCTTCCCTTCATTCACACCCTTCATCATGTCAATGCCTTTCACTATTCCTCGATTTGCTGGTTCCACTTTGGAGCCATCCAGTGAACCCATCATCATTTATCCAGAGCACATGTTGCGTAAAGAAACTGAATTTCACACTCAAGTCATGATTGTACCTACACGATGCACTCCACCTCTAAATCGAAGAAACAAGCCTGCACATATTATTATTCCACCTTACGAACGGGTATCCTTGCAAGACGATGACACTTATTCTCCATGGTCTTATGATTCAACCACCAACAGCACAACTGATCAAGAATCCTTCCCACCATTTCCTTAAGTCACACAACCAATTGTTTTGCTCCATGATTCATCATCATCTCCTCTTCTATTATTTGTAAATACCCAACTACTATTGCTATTGCTTCTACTTTTGTAATTAAAAAGAACCGGACCAATTCTTGTACATGCATAAAATTCCTCAATGGTGATGGTGGGAAAATGAGAATAAGGTTCGATGGTGAGCCGGTGCATAAGCAACATGTGGTCGAATCAATGGTCATTGTTGCCATTGTTACGAACGAAATAAGTCGAGTTGTTCATAAATACAATGCTGTTATCCATAATCCATTCGCCCATATTCAGATATTTTTGAGCATAGCTTCGTACATCATCGTGTTCAATCTTGTTGACTGCAGGGCTAAATGGGGAAATGGAGTTGGAATGGGAGTGCGTCGGCCATTAAAGCATGTCAACCTTACGTGAGACCCGTACTACGTTTAATACCAGCGAGTGCAGTGGAAATAAGAATGGCATCGGCAGTGTAATGAAGCACACGAGAAAGCATTTCGAAAAAAGAGAGTGAGAGAAGAACCCGATAAGCTGCGCAAATATCAACTACAAAGCATCCCACTTTACCTTGTGCAACCTTTTGTGGCGTGGTTGGTCTCCGCGTGAGATGCTGAATAAAGGAATTGCCTTTCCAGCCTCCTTTAACCGCGGATGACAAATGTGGCGCTATGATGCCAACTTGACCTTGGCTTACAACCAAGACTCTTGGCGCAGCACGTGGCAAATGTCCCATCAATATATATAGCTGTCATCTGCCTTGTTTTTTGACAGCTCGTCAATTTCCTACTTTTTAACCATTGTACATAACCCAATGCTATCATCATCGTCATCTTGGCATGGTCCTGATACCACCACCAATTCTATCATGTCCATATCTTCTCTTCTAGAGCCATCATCAGATACTCATCAGCATTCATCTTCTCTTTTACCTCCAATGATATCGCCATCATCCGCATCCTCCCAAGAAGATGATGAAATGTTACTTCCTCCTCTTGACAAAAGTCTTTTCATGCGACATTCTTCCTCAAGTACAAGTCGTTCACCTTCTCCAGATCCAAGAGACCCTATGTCATCTTCACTAGAACAACGTCGAAAACGAAACAAGATTGCTTCTGCAAAGTACCGTGCTAAACGCAACCAAGAAAACAAGAATATGCGCCAAGCTCTTGAGCATTTACGTCGGCAAAACGCTGTTCTACTTCAGGCTTTGAACGATGCCTATCGTGACAAAAGCAATGTGGGTGATGCAGCTGAGCAATCATGGTCATTGTCACCCTTCTCCGCAGCAACCAAAGGACATCAGGATAACGACGATGGAAACATCCATTGTGCTACTTATCCTACTACTTGCACGGTCCATCAGCGCACTTATTCAATGTCATTTTAAGCATTTATTCCCATCATCTCATTATCATCCATATTGTATATATCCATGATCATGTCAAAACCATTCTTATAAACTAGAAACACTCACCACCTCCTTCTCAATAAACACCCATCCCCTTGTTTCCCTTTTACATGCTTATGCTCCGCACACCCCTTTTACCCAAACAATCACCCAGTCCGTTCATTGTGTAAATATAAACATGACGTGCTTTATCACGCATAAAAATACAATTACGTGATCATTTTCCATTGGTGCGGATGTGTCTAAAGACTTTCCTTTTTATTGTCTTGTCTCCACATAGAATTACGTGATACGGTATTGACAATTTGTCACATCATTTTGCATGAATCGTTTTTGGTGGCGCGGCTGCGGCGGTGTTTCCAAGATTATTTGCATCACCCCGTTTTTGCTATTATTAATCCTGTGCACAGACTTGATGTACCATGTTGAATTGCCTATTATAAACGAACCATCGGTTGTGAAAAAGAGAAAATTCGGTACAACCGCTGTTGCTGCGTCATGTGGCCGGTGCTCACTAAGCCGATCATTTCCATTCACATACAGCAGTATCTCTCATTCTACATGTTCCCCAATCACAGGGATATAATCTTGATTCCCCCCCAACTCACTATGCACTTGCCATGATTATGATTACTTGTCACTATGATGATCATGGGTACAAAATGACTCTTAATAAGAAGATACAATGTCATACATCTCAACGTTTTTCCTTCCCCTTTTAAAAAGTATAGCATAAGTAGTATGCTGTTTTTGTTCATTGATGATTAAATGATGAGAACGAGAAAGAGACTTGTATATATTGTATCACACATACAATGGTGATAGATGATGGCAGTAATGATGGTGGTAATAGACATTTACTTTTTCGATAGACGATTGCAGAAATTATCCAGTACTTATGACCATCACATGATCTCACACATTTCTGCAAGATCACAATAGCTGTAGATTCGGTAGCGTAGAGTTCCAACTAGACGGTTTTAAGAAACCAAGCAAACTTTATACGGCGTGGCTCAGCAGCAACTACAAGTATGATGTAACAGGAATAGTGTACAAAAAATGGAATATACAAATGGAAATTTTAGAGGATTCTATCATGTGCAAGTGTTACTGCAGGCGTGTATCGTGTGTGTGATCGTTATATGCAGGTGGTGGCATAGTAATTGACAGGTGATCATAATCGGTGGGTGGTGGCATAGTAATTGACAGGTGATCATAATCGGTGGGTGGTGGCTCTTGGAAGGATGTTTCCCTATTTTCTGCCATTGATGTTGCTTCTGTTGTTGATACACGTTCGTACGATGGTGATGATCTATTCCTTTGAATGGCTGTCGCATTTCTTTGGTCATTGGCAGCAGCACGCCTTTGACTCACCGTTTGGTTGTTTCTTTTTGCTTTGACGAAAAACCTTATAATCGCCAAGGCAAAGAGCGCAAAGAAAAACACAAGGGTGAAAATAACAATCGTCAGTGCAAAGGGCATAAGTGGTTAATTTGGCTTTATGTAGTGTAAAAGGAAAAAAGAAAAAATCAACAAAGATGAGAAACTGCTCATCTTTATTCATGCAGGTCCGATTGTGCAACGTAGCTTTTATGCATGCATGTGCCATTGCTCAGCAGTAGGACATATTCGGTGATAGGATGAGCCATATTTTCAACATGATACGTAGACTATGCCAGCCTATAGCAAGGATGATGGCTTATTCAAGAAGAGATAATGCGATGATGTTTGGAATGGCATGTAGCTGACCAGTGCTCAATCCAGCTTGAAGAAGGAAATCCATGCCTTGTTTCTTGGCTTTAATTAGCGTGTTTGGTAGCTCTATCAAGATGCACACCACTGTCAATGGCAAGGAGATCAGGCGGTATGTTATAATAACAATAATACTACATGCATTTCTTATGATCCTTCAATCCTTTATGTATCGCCTTACCGTCCACTATCAAATGCTGCAACACATTGTAGATGCAACTACTGTGCGATTCAAGAAGACAATAAAGTGTATGGGATCATAGCACAAAGGAATCGGTCTTCATTTGATTTATAGATTCGACAGCATGAAACTGATCACAGTGTCTGACAACATTTGTAAAAGTTGAATTTTACAATTGATCCCTCATGAAGCCATCCCCAATACTTACCAAACGAATTATCATCACATTATAAATCTAGCATGGTAATCATGCTTTCAACAATACGTGGATAATCCTAAGGAGGATATACTGACCAACATATCACGTGATGAGTAGAAATGGCGAGAAAGTAACAACGGGCAGCACAACCATAAGCATGTACTAAGGTATCACAATAGCACTGATGATATGTAGCATTCGAAATCTGCAGTTTAATAATTCAACAAGCTTTTAAAAGACTTGCTCAGCAGCAGTACAAACATGATGGGTTGATATAGTGAACAAAAGATGATGGATAATGTTATTTTACAAATTGGAAATTGGGAATTGGAGTATTACATATGGATATGTACATAAACAATGGTGTTATTGCACGCGTCTATCTTGTCTGTGATCTTTATATGCAGGTGGTGGGATCGTTATTGATAAATGATCACTATCGGTTGGATGCTGTTCCGATGATGATTCTGCATTCGCTGGTACTGGTGTTGCTGTAGTTGTTGAACGCTCGTAAGATGGTGGTGATCTTCTTGTCCTTTGAATGACTGTAGCAGCATTTCTTTCTTCCCTGGCAGCGAAACGCCTTTGACGCTCCATTTGATCGTCGCGTTTGAGCTTCTTTTTAATAACTCCCAATCCAATGAGAACAAAGAAGATGACAAAGATGACAACGATGATTGCTACTGGAATGACCATAATGGATGCTGAAAGTACAATATAATATAAAAGAAAAAAGAATAAGTGCTCAGAAGCTGGGAAATTACTCGTCTTTTGTTCAATGCCATTTTGCATCAGGTGCAGCTCAGATTGTGTAACATAGCTTCCATGTGTGCTATGTCATTGCTCAGCAGTAGGACATAATCGATGATGGAATGATCTATGGTTACAATACGCAACCAATGATGATAGATGCTTTATTTTAAGAAGACATAATGCGATTATGTTCACGAATGGCATGTAGCTGACCAGCAGTCAATCTAGCTTCATTCTCTGCAAAAGGAAGGAGACCCATGCCTTGTTTTTCGGCTTCATTCAAGATGCTTGGCATAGCTCTATCGGTAAAGTGCACCTCACTGTCATTGGCAGGGAAATCAGGTGGCGTGCTACAATGATAATCATACATGAGTTTCTTGTGATTCTTCATTCCTTTATAACTTACCGTCCACTTTCGAAAGCTGCACGTTGTCGACGTAAATATTGCGAGCTGCGAGGACACAAGGGAGTGGATGGAATGTAGAGTACTGAGGAATCGGTCTTCATTTGATTCATGGGTTCGACAGCATGAACTTGGTCACAGTGCCTGACAACAACATGTGTTAGAAAAATGATTCATCATTATAAATCCAACATCTATCCATACTTACCAAAAGACAGCATCACCACATTCCACATCAGGCATTGTAATCATACTATCAACAATATGAGGATGATACTGAGGAGTGATATCTTGACCACGACCTGGCCATGCTCCCATAAAGTCACTAACATAGTATCATGTGAGTAGGGATGATGCCAGGAAACAATACAATGAAATGGCATATACCTTGTGTCAAGATTTTCTGCAAGCAATGGCTTCATCATAAAATAAGCAGTGGGTTCCTTGATCAGTGGGGAAACGCGTAAATGACCACCATCACGGGTAATGCGTGAAATAGCAAGCCAGCCTTGGAAATTGCGAAACATGGAACAACCACCTGGTGAATCATATAAATCCATATTGGCTTTAACACGATGTGTCACATCAAATGGATCATATTCCTACATGATGTACACCAATGAGTATCAGCTATGTATATAGTTTTTTCAAATATAATTCCATACCTCCCATTTTCCCTCGAGAATCTTGGTATAGCAAGCTCTGTATTCGGGATCCTCCCAACCTTTATAGCGTAAAGTTGTGTTAGTTTCCATAATACACATCATTACTATCGAGTCACTTACGTTCTAAAGATCCACCGTCAAGATGACCTTGGAGTTGAAATTGACCATCACTAGGTTCACGGATACGTAAACGATCACAATATGTGATATTCTTGGTGAGATCAATGGGAACATCTTGGTTGCCGTTGGTATGCCACAACTGATTAAGAGCAATGGCAGTTGTGTTGAAATTGGGATGACCACGTGCCTGAGCTTGTGCTTTGGTCCAATACAATTCCCACACTTGAGGATTATCTTCCGGGAATCCGGTCAAGTGTTGACGGTGACGCTGAATATATTCTTGGATGGATGCCTTATACTCAGCTGCAACATCACGATCTACTACATTCCGAACAACCACAGCACCCCGCTTTTGGATCTCTGGTAGTAACTTGGCTGGCATACGACCTCCATTTGCCTTGATATCTTGGAATGACACTTCAGGGATAACAGCTGAACCTCTACGACGAATCTCGGCATTTTCCTTTTCAAAGGTTTCCAAGAGTCGATCAAAGGCACGTCGTAAAATCTCAGGGTTGGCAGGTGCTATTTGGTGCTTGAGCTCTTGAAAACGTGGTTCAAGTTTTTGTTTGGATGCACCCAAATGTGCAAATACTGAAGAAATGTTTCCCTTGGCCTTGTTGACTGAACGATGCATGGAGAAAGGAAGATGTGATAATAAGAAGGAATAGAGTAAGTGGGTAAAAACGATCAATACCTTATATAATTTGCGGGGTAAGCGGCATGTGGGAAAAGTGCAGCGGAAAAATCACTTCCACGGAAACGCTGACCAAATGGTGGCGGAACTTTGCCAATCAAATTTACCATGTTACACAACTACAAAGGTACCGCTTCCTCCCAGCTCGTTCATAGTCTACTATGACGTATTGTCTCATTGTTTCTCGGTTGTTTTCAATACCACGGATAGAAAAATGCCATAACCATTGAAATATCCCAGACATGTTTTAAGGCGTAAGTTATGCGTGAAAGTGGGAATACGACCATAGAGTATCTAAACGAAAATTTTGAATAATGTCCATGACACTTGGGGATGCCGTCTTTTTCTTTTTTGGCTTGATTGTAAAAGAATTCTGTGTTCGACAGTTGTGTACAGCTGATAATGTGGCAACAAATGAATTTGATATGGCAGGATAATTAGGTTTCTGCTGCACCATAAGTCTAGGCTCGTATGTAATTGTTGCATAGTACAAGAGTTATTGTTGTTGTATGAATTGCGTACCAATACGAAAAGCTAATGGCATTGCGAGCATGCATTGCTGACAACAGCATCATCGCCATATTACTATAGCCTGTAGATGATGAATCAATTATGAGAGGATGACTTGTAGATCCAAATGAAAGCATATTCTTGTTATTCAAAGCCGAAGATGATGCATGAAGGAAGAATACAGGATTGATGTGCACTGTACTTCTTCTTGATCATGCCGTCACTGTGACAAGAAACATCAAACATGAATTTAAAGACGCGGCTGAATAGTTGCACAACGTCGGTTGGAATCGTTGTAACATCCAGATGTGCACTTGACTTCCCTGCGTGATGGCATACAACTGATTCTAATATTGCAATTAAAAGAAGGGATTGTTTGCTTCATGGTGTCAAAAAGTAAAGAACGTATGTTCCACAAAGAGTGTTATGCATGATTCTCGAGTATTCCATTTCAGGCAATGGCACAGTCATGGAATTTCTGCGAGTGTGTGAACATGTCATTGCTAAGGTCTGAGGTGATACAGATGTTCCTTATGCTTATACTGGGCAATTTTGGCCCTCCAGTCATCTACTCTACATCCATCATGGGATCTTCCTTCATGTTGGGCTTAAAATGATACAAAATGAAAGTGAGAAACATGATTGATGGTCTCTGATGGTATTCTTGAAAGCTTGATTATACTAAAAGGTGATATTGTCAAACGATGATAGTTCATGTTCGATTCGATAGTTCATACTCCTAATACTATTGCATTAGCACTGCTATCAAGTGCTAGATGATGTTCAATGCTCCCAAGAAAAGGGACATTACGACATAAGCCAAGAATGCAGTATACCAAGACGGGCATCTTGCAAACGATGATCCATAATATTGACTTTTCATATTATTACTTACCCTGTATATTTACGCTTGGATCAAGAGCGATGATTGTTGGTCATGAAACGCCCTTTACTATGTGCCACCCTTTCTAGAAGCCTTATGACCCACAGTTTTACAATTTCGGACCCTTTTTCCCTTTTATGTAGCACGTAGGTACTTGAACGTAATTGGACTGAGCCCACCTTGTGTCATGGTGATCAATGAACATAAAAACAAAAAATGCTGAGGAACACAAACCGCCGCAGCTCTTCCGGTAAACGATTCCATGGTAGAATATTGTAGCTTATCGGTAAGCTGTTGCAATGGCAGAATAACAAGTGTCTGATATTATATAGGAGATCTGGAATGATCACGATATCTCTCCATGTTTTCGAACATTGTATGTTATTTCTCATGCGTGTGTCAGATGATTTCAACCAACCATTATGTGTAAAACCAGGATCATCGATAGCTTGATACCAACTCTGCTGTTATTATGGTCATCAAGTCGCTGTTTACTACCAATCATTCATGCAGCACGTCGATCCTATTTATCTAGACCTGTTTATGAATTGGTGCCTCTTTCTTTAGCATCCAATGATGCTACGACTGATATTCACCCGGAGCAATTGTCATTCTATCGTTGGTCAATATTCAACCTGACGCGATTTCTGGGATCGACTATCCAGCTTTTGATTTCTGCTACAGTGTTGATTACAATACATGAGTATCACGTGGATACAGTTGTTGAAGGAACCATTGACAATGTTATCATCGTATCCACCTCGAACTGCATTTTCTGGGTAAGTGGCAAATTTGGAAGCTGGAAAGGAGGCGTAGCTTATATATCATAATGCTGGATTAGTCATGTGCACTATTATTATCCATCGCAGCCATGTTGTTCGCATCGGTGACCACTACGATTCCAAAACAACTGGATATTCTTCTCCTTACCAAGTTGCTGGTCAAGCTTGTGGATATACGTTCATTCTTTGTAGTACATTACACAGATGAGATTCCGATCGGATATAGACTTTCTATTATTGCAGCATGCATCACCTTGGTCATGCTTGCCATTTTGATCCATGAAGAGCGCGGAGCTCCTACTCAACCTATCATTTCAGATACTGTAAGACAAATTCTTGTTGCAGCTATGATACGATTATTAATCATACATGCAGGAGCGTCCCATGTCTACCGAGATGTGGGCTTCCATCTACTCCAAATTCATGTTTAATTGGATTGCTCCAATGATGAGAGAGGGATATCAAAGAACATTGAACGAGGATGATTTGATTGAGCTCTTACCCCAGAACCGAGCAAAGAACGTTTTGGTTCAATACAAGGCTTACAAGTCTCGTTCCATCTTTTGGAGTATTCTCAGATCATACAAACGAGAGTTCATGGTTCAATTTATATATGCCATGGCATGGAATGGTAGGTTGGATAAATGGGAATCCGCACTATACTCAACTGACAACATGCATAGCTGGGTTATTTGGTCCTGCCATCTTTTTGAACAAGATTGTAACATACATTGATGATCCACATCCTGAGAAACCGGTCATTGTTGCATATTTTTACGTTTTCATGCTTGGTATGAGCTCTGCAGTACAAACACTTTCTGCACAACAAGCACTGTATATTGGCAGGACATTGGGTGTGAGGATTCAAGCCATTGTTGTTGGTGAAGTATTCGCAAAGGCATTACGAAAACGGGAACACCCATCCTCTTCCACTGATGATGATGAGAGCTGTACCAATGTCAATAACTTGCTATCTGTTGACTCGCTCAAGATAAGCGATTTCATGGCTTATCTCTTTCAAATGTACTCGTATGCACTGCAAATCATTCTATGCATTGGCTTGCTATGGATGCTACTTGGTGTAGCTGCATTTTGGGGAGTTTGTGTCATGATCGTGATGCAACCCTTTGCCGTCGCTATTGGGCGATTATTTGAACGCAACCAGAAAAAAGTCATGTCAGCCACCGATCATCGAATTAAAAAAGTCAACGAGCTCTTGGGTGCTATACGCAGTGTCAAGTTTTTTGCATGGGAAAAAGAGTTCAAAGCACGCGTGATGGATGCACGTGAGAAGGAACTCAAATGGTTGCGTCGACGTCTTTATATCCATATGCACACCATGAACCTTTGGTTCTTTATTCCTATTCTTATCATGATCACTGTGTTTTATGCTTATACTCGAACGTATGAACTAACTGCAGCCACTGCATTTACAACGGTCGCGCTTTTTAACCTGCTTCGTACAGCATTGGATATGCTACCCGATTACATTACTCAAATGCTTCAAGCTCGTGTTTCTGCAAAGCGTATCCAAGATTTTCTCAAAGAAGAGGAAGTTTCTGAATCACCATCATTTCAATCCGTTACCAACATCCATGTTGGCTTTGTGAATAATGCAACATTTGGATGGGAAAACGATCCAAACAAAGCCATTATCAAGGATCTCAATTTATCATTTCCACGTGGAAAACTTTCGGTAGTATGTGGTCCAACAGGATCAGGTAAATCCACTTTATTAGCCAGTTTACTTGGTGAAACACATTGCTTTCAGGGGGGTGCACGACTTGCTCGTGATGAAACCAGAGATAAAGACGCAGTAGAAGGTGGTGCACCATCAGGTGTAGCCTATGTCGCCCAAACTGCTTGGATTCAAAACAAGAGCATTCGTGACAACATTTTATTTGGATTGCCTTATGATGCTGATCGCTATGAACAAGTTTTATACATGACGGCACTCACCAAGGATCTCGAAATTTTCGAACATGGTGACTCAACCGAAGTGGGTGAGAAGGGAGTCACTCTAAGTGGAGGGCAAAAACAAAGGTAAGTGCTGTGTGCTGATAATGATGGTGGGGATTCTTATGTTTCGTCAGAGTGGCGATAGCAAGAGCTGTGTATTCTCAAGCCGATACTATTCTCCTCGACGATTGTTTAAGCGCTGTAGATGCCCATACAGCAAAACATTTGTATGAGCATTGTATCAAAGGAGATCTAGGTATGTCATTCTTACGGTTGTCAACATGCACGCTGCTAACCATGAGATTATTTCATAGTATGCCATCGTACCGTCATCCTAGTGACCCACTATGTTGCTCTGTGTTTGGGTGGCGCATCCTATATTGTTGTTCTCAAAGATGGCCACGTGACCGGTGCTGGTGATCCATCCCAAATCATGCAAAGTGGCATTCTTGGTGAAGAAATTGCAAACAAACATCAAGAGATAACTAGTATATCCAAACAACAGAAGGATGAAGAATTATCGCATACTATACCAAAAAAGACCGTCCAGTATGAAAGGAAAGAGGGTGCTGGAAAGCTAGTCAAGGAAGAGGAGCGAGCTGAAGGACATGTGCCTTGGTCGGTATATAAGGCGTATGTGGAAGCATCTGGAGGAACCATTTGTTGGATTGTTATCCTGTCAGCTTTCCTATTGACACAAGGTGCCATCTTTTGCCAAGACTATTGGATCAAGATCTGGACAAATGCATATGAATTGAAGAATGACACCATGGAGAATAATGCCATGGAAACCACACAGCAAGCTCCCACAGTGAATGCGACCTATTATCTTGGGATCTATGCATTGATTGGTTTTTGCACGATTATTGCCAGTACAATGCGATCATTGATCTTATATACTGTGTCAATCCAAGCATCACGTCGTTTGCATGAGAAATTGCTCCACAAGATTCTTCGAGCCAGGATACGATTTTTTGATACAACACCCATAGGCCGTGTGATCAATCGGTTTTCAATGGATATGCAAACCATTGACCAAGATGTATCTCCTCAAATTGCATTCGTTTTGATCACATTGGTTTCCACCTTGACTGTGATACTTTTGGTGACCATTGTACTTCCTCTTTTTATCATTCCTGGTACAATGATTGCTATTGCTTTCACACTTATTGGCATGTATTATCTGGCAACATCACGTGATTTGAAACGCTTGAACTCGGTCTCTCGTAGTCCCATCTATGTGCAGTTCAGTGAAAGCATCCATGGTGTAGCTACAATCCGCGCTTTTGGAGCACAAGCACGATTTTTGAATGAGAATTATACTTTGGTCGATAACAATAATCGACCCTTTTTATGGATGTGGGCATCAAATCGATGGCTGCATGCACGTATTGAGTTGTTGGGTGTCTTTGTCAGCTTTTGGTCAGGCTTCGCCATTGTTTATGCACGTGACTGGATTGATCCTGGTTTGGCAGGTCTTTGTCTTAGCAACACACTTTTGTTTACTGGGCATGTACTGTGGTTGGTACGAGGCTATGCTCAAAATGAGATGAACATGAATTCCATTGAGCGGATACAAGAGTACATGGATATTGAAGAAGAAGCACCCGAAAACATTCCTGCAACATGTCCTCCAAAGAGTTGGCCAGAAACTGGAACTGTCAAGATTGATGATTTGGAAATGAGATACTCGCCTGATGGTCCTGCTGTGCTACATCGCATTTCTTTTGAAACCAAACCAAGAGAAAAAGTGGGTATTGTAGGAAGAACTGGAAGTGGTAAGTTATTTATTATCACAAGTGAATGATTGAATCTAACTTTTATCAATAGGGAAATCGACTTTGGCACTCTCTATATTCCGATTTATGGAAGCAAGCCATGGGAGAATCTTGATTGATAATGTGGATATTGCTACTCTTGGCTTGGAAGATCTACGTTCTCGGTTGACCATTATTCCTCAAGACCCTATTTTATTCTCTGGCACCTTACGCAGTAATCTGGATCCTTTTGGACAGCATGACGATGCAGAGCTATGGGCTGCACTGAAACG
>PTRB01000105.1:0-47668 GCA_025094155.1 Lichtheimia hyalospora FSU 10163
ATCTTGGATCCCCGTATCGTTGGTGATGAACACTACTCTGTTGCTACTGGTGTTCAACAAATCCTTCAAAACTACAAGTCGCTTCAAGATATCATTGCCATTTTGGGTATGGATGAATTGTCTGAAGAAGATAAGCTCGTTGTCGAACGTGCTCGTAAGATCCAACGTTTCTTGTCTCAACCTTTCGCTGTTGCCCAAGTCTTCACTGGTTATGAAGGTCGCCTTGTCAAGCTCACTGACACCATTCGCTCTTTCCGTGAAATCTTGGATGGTAAGCACGATAGCCTTCCTGAATCCGCTTTCTACATGCAAGGCGATATCAGCGATGTCATCAAGCGTGCTGAGGAACTTGCCAAGGAGATGGGTGCTCAGTAATCTCATTACGGACACACACCACACTTACGCATAACACAACTTTCACAATAACCAATTCACCACTCCTCATATGCATTGCTCCATAGAGATGTCAGCTAGAAAATCAAACACTCTTGTGTTGTATTTTGTTTCAAATTAAAAAAAAAAGACTACTGTATCTGATGAACAATTGTGCAAAAAGATTTGAGTTTATCTTGCTCCTGTTTTCCTCTCTTTTTTCCCCTTTTCCCCTAAGGAAAGACAACGCATACACACACATATACACATGCATATAGAAATAAAGTGGCGTTTGTGTACTATAAAAAAACATGCGAACCCCATTAAGGTTCAATCTTCTTGAAAGAATGCATTGGAATAGCAAGAACATGAGTGGAGAAAAGGAAAGGAGAGCTATACACATTAAGGCATCTTGACATGCTAGAGTAGATGAGTAAAGTAATACATGTAAAAAGTGGAATATGATAAAGAGAGTGAATATCCTTAATAGTGTAGTATCAATGTAAATGCACCATCCTCCGTCACCTGAGTCTCGACTTCCATGTCTTGTTCTTCTGGGATATCCTGTACCATTGTATCGTCCACACGTACAACAATGACACTACCGGTATCCTTTTTGACAATCTTGCGTACCACATGCTGAATAGGCAATGAAATATTCATCTTGTTGCCAAGTTGCTGGATCAAATCATCCACTGTTAATTCATCGAGATAAATTGCACGATACAATTCATGGAATGGGAATTTTGCAAAGATTGCAAGCTCTGTAATTGTTTACATAAGTATGATGGGTGGAATGCATGAATATTGAATCACTTACTGGCAGTACGTCGTTTCCTTATAGGTACATAAGTAGGATCAATATCAGCAGGATCACACAAGATATGTTCATTCGATGTCGTTGTAGTGTGCATATATTCATCATCCATCCGAGATCGAACACGCTTAACACCTGCGGTAGCTGCAGAAGATGAAGCACGCTGAGGAGATGTCACTGCCGGTAATGACTGTGGTGATGATGTTTCAGGAGTTGAATCTGGTGATGGTGCTAGTGTTGTTGGTGTTGTCAATGAGTCAGTAGGTGATGGTAATGTAGGATGTGCAGGTGATACACTTTCAGGAATCTCGGAAAATATTGTATAGGGTTGTGATCGGTAATAAGCAAGCCATAATGGATGTGTATCGAGACTAGTACTACTGCCACCTTGTTTGTCTAGATCAACTTTAAGATTTATAAGCAACCTTATATGCTAGGATAAAAAAAAAGAAACCAAAGGGATGCATGATAATACCTCGAAGTTTCTCCAATTGTCGTCCTAGATGACGAGCATCATCCTTATTCTTACGTTCAGCACCCTGCACACAAAGAGTACCAGTGTTAGTTTTCGTTAGGGAGCAAGGGGATGTAGGCACGCAAGAGTGGATTTTGAGTTGAGAAACAAAGAACAATTCTTAATGCACTTGCCTTATCCCGAAATAATTTGATCTTGCAGTAGGTTGCTTCCGAACATGTGTTTGGTGTTGTAACATTATTAGCAGATGAAGGTATCTTTGTTTCCATATGCAAACGTAGAGGAATGCCTTTGACTCCCTTTATCCTTGAAAAGTCGGTTGACAAGCAATTGAATCGTACATGGATGGTAGCTCCTCGTTTACCATTCCACTCGAATACAACACGATCAAATTCTGGACATTGTACATTGGAAATACCAGAGGAACGCTCAACATCTGTCAAAACAAGGAGAAAAAAGGAGGGCGATCAACATTTTTGCATTGTTTGTATGCTTTTGTGTGGTACAACATACGAAGGTCGAGAGCTCGTGCACTCTGTGGATCTTGTTGTTGGCCTAGCCAAAAACGCCAGTAATTAGCTGTTAGGCGTCGATGTGATTCTTCGTGGAATGTGATAGCAAGTGTGCTTGTAATGACACCGTCATAACCACCAGTGTCTGTCAAATTGATGCAATAGTATTGGCCTATAGTATTGTTTGAGCAAATTAAAATTATAATGAGAAAATGAACACATACTCTTATTCAGGTAGGTGACAGGTGACTCCTCAACTCGTTGAGTAGCAGCAGCCGGAGGTGCTATAAGGAAAAAGCATGGTCTGTGTGTAAATCATCACTAGCAAAGCACACGTGTGTCATAATATAGGGGGATTTGCTAATTGTATACCTTCAAGCACAATATCGTAACGGAAACTATTCAAAAGGAGAACGTAAATGATGTGAGACGAATGTTGTTGCCAGTGCTTCGCATGGGTTACACACAGTCCCAGATCAGATGCCGGCAACCGGCATAGCCAAGGGGTCCCATGATTGTTCCTTTTATATTAATGCTTACTTTGATGGTGATGGGCAGCTCACTGGTGGTGAAGGGATCATAGTTGTTCCCACTAATGGTAGCGATGATGATGGAAAGACTGGTTGATGTTGTGTTTGTGATGGATGCGGACCTGTCGCACATGTGTCTAAAGTACTAGTAGAAAATGGTGGCGGTGCTGTTGCTTGTCGCGTTGCATAAACGCCATTAAGGCACAAATATGGGATGGTTGTCTCATTTCGCGTAAATGTTGGGTGCTGTTGTAACCGGCTGGAATATTCATCCATAGCGTTCAAGTCAGTATTGCCACTGTGCATCATGCTACAAATGTTGAAAACAGTTAACAATCGACCTATTATGCATTCATCGAGCTAACTTGTTTACTTGTTATCAATGCAGTGTGAAGGAAATGAATTAACAAGCATAAATATTGGTGTATGATGGATTGCAGGAGTAATGAGAATACAAAAGAAAAAGAGTGAAAGCTTCTGATCGGCCGTGCATCAAAAAGAACGATGTGTATTTATATATCTCGGCAGACGCGGATTACTTGTTACTCACCTTTGTACATAGTTAAGGAGACCGCTCCCTAATCACTGCGTGCTGTGTGAGTGAGATATTCTCCCCCACTATATGTTTTCAAGGAATCTACGTACAACGCTCTACTCCTAACAACAGTAGTAATAGAACCACTTGCAGTCTATAAAAGCATTTGTCCATTTGACGATGCCATGAGCATACGGATAAAAAAACATTATATGGTGTTCAAATAAGAAGAATAGCAAAGGAGAGCACGTACCTGATTGGGGAAAGGGACCAGCAAACATTTAGATTGGTGGATGATTTTTCGACATTGAACTGATGCAAGGAGACTTGAGCATAATACTCAGGAACATGGATTGCATTAGCTGATAGACACATCCTCTTGATTTATAAGATATATGTATCCATCCCGCTGCCAGATTATGAATAAGCGGGGAACTTGTATCATGTTTGCCACACAAGCACACTTTTATATTTATCAACTATTGATTCTCTTGGGTAGTAAAGCTATAATATCACAAGCACAATGATGATAGGCATCAGGTTTGAAGTTTCTGCACCGTTGCAATAGGATATTTTGATGTGGTACGTACGGTTATGCACACTGTTTCAAGCATGCATTCCCCAACGCAAAAATCTTGCTTAGATGCTGACGACACGTGCAACCTGCCACTTGATATTACAGAGTGATCTCCTTGCTCTTATCCTCTCGCTCTCCGAATATCTATTTCCTATCATAGCCTTGTGATGATGATTACCATTGTCGTTATGGTGCCCCGGTATCTCATTCCATGTTCTCCCTGATTATCAGAACCAACCCCAGCTCTTTCCAATGTCGCACGGTCATTATGAAGAATATGTCAGATCAACAAAGCGTTTTATATCATGTGTTGTATATGTGTTGTCTGTGCAATATATGAAGACAATTTCTACGATTAGCATATCCTTGCTTCTATATAACTCTGGGTTCCACAGTGTCTTGCTTTTTTTTTTTTTTAGCTCCATCCACCACCATCAAAGCCCACAAATCCCTAGACAATGAAAAGAGAAACATGTGAATTCATCCATTCATTTCACTCTCCTTTTGATAAGTATCATACCGTCAATAAGAACACCGGGAAGTAAGACTTGCGCTCTATTTGGGAACACCCTAAAAATGAATCATTGTTAGGGGTGATTATAGTATTTTGCAGTAGAAAAGGGAAGGAGGTGTATCGCATATCTTACAATTCCATGCAGATGTGAGCCGTCCATCAATGCAACTTCCAGCATCATAAAAGTTATCTGCACCAGATCCATCAAACGCTCCTCGGAAAAAGTCAGCTAAAAGAAATATTGTGTTGAGTGCTATTGCAATACTTTGTATGGTTTTTCCTCCACAAAGCAGCATCATCGTCACCCTATATTCTCCTGTCCCTCTTTTCTCCTTCCCCTGACATACCCAAGATCGTCTTCTTGCATTGAGCAACCCCACCAAACTTTTGCTGTAGAAACTTTTTTCCACCATCATGGTTTGTAAGTTCTTGGATGCGATCGAGCGTAAGGCATATCGGGCTAAGGATACGCGAGACTTGATTATACTAGAAACACGATAGATACGTTACTAAAAACACATTTGCTGTTAAGAGTTGACTTACCTTGTCAATGAACATGAGAGCATTTGGCACGTTTTTATCTCCCAAATGAATGACACTGCTCCCAATCCATTTACCAGCCTTCTTTTGAGCTTTGAATAGTGTGCGGTGCATTTCCCTTGATACTGCAGGGCACGGTTGTATGCGATGTAAGCCCTGGCCTGTTTGTGATAGCCGATAAGGGTTTCCTGCACTCAACATATCCTGGTCGGCCAGCGTCCAGAGCATAAACATTTCATTGAGAATTTCACGCCAAAGTTTGAGTGTTTGATTCACATAGGTGTACTGTGTCTCGTGATCGTGACTTAATCGATGTCCCTGAGCACCAGCAGCAATGGATAATGAAAACTCCTCACATTCAGCTTCAGTAGGATGGAAGAACTCCTCAAGATACGCTAACATCTTTTCACAGGGATCACTACATGAATCATTCATGTTAGTATCTTGTGTGTAATATAATCGACTCCTTCAGCGTACCGATTTTCACGCAGATATGCGTTATTATCACCAATACTATACAAGCAATGTCGGATCTCATCTGCTGAAAGGAACTTGGATTGATACTTTCGACTCAGTTGCTCAATCGATTTTTCTTTGCGTCGAATCTCGCTCTGAATCTGCATACGTGATTTGCCTTCGGGTATGATTTCGCGTGTTGCCAACAAGACAATATCCTCATGCAGCACACCTAATCCTCGTCGCTCTTTAAGGAAGCTGTACACTGTATTGATCGGTGCAACACATGAGAATCCAAGCATTTCTTGCACTTCGGGAATCATAGAATCCTATATCCAATCTACTTAATAAAATATTCTCGATACCATTCATATTGTTCTTGTTCTTACCGATAACATGTACATGAGTTTTCCATATGCTGATCGCATCTTTTCTGGATTCATAATCTTGTGTCTATGCAAATACGCAATCGATGAGCACATTCATAGGATCATTTTCTTTCACCACCACAACGCATTCTTTTTTTTCTAGGCCAATTCTCTTACCGTCTTCCAATTTCAAAGATACGTTGGAAAAACTCTTCATTCTCCTCAAAGGATCGGTCAGCAAAGAGCTCTTGTCCTCGTCCGTAATCACATGCCAAGACCAATCCTGTCAAAACTGCACATAATTCCTTGATTTGGCTCACAACGCGTTTGGCTTTGCTGGTATGGGATTCATTGTCGATATGATCTGTGTCACAAATGAGCATATTAGTCATGGTCATCCTAGGGTGAAATCATGTATCATGGCTTACCTGTATACTCGGTTACATTCAAGGCTGCTTCGAGACTGTAGGAAACATGTCACCTCATGTTAGATATCCAATGTCCTCCATTGCTCATTTTCCACATACAGTCGTAGGAACTTGCGTTCTTCTAAATGTAAACGAAGCGGAATGTACTTTGCACTGCATTATCAATTACGTGTTGTTAGTCTACGAAAACATTCACGTTGCTTGTCTCCTTACCGATTTTCCATTATTTGCCCAATGTCAATCTCCTTGCTCTTGGAACCTGCCATAGGTGTAGTTGTTGTCATGGGTGCATCCTTGGGTTGCTATACAAAGTGTCATTATCGTTCACCCCTTGCTTATATTTGATTCATACACCAACCATCTCATCATCTTGATCCATTGCATCATTATTTCCATTGGTTGCACTCGACATGGCTGTATAAGGGCGAGTTGTATGTTTGGCACGTTTGCCAGTGCGGTGGATCATCCCTATCCAGTTCCAAGGTTAGAGGACCATAGCAACGTGTAACGAAGTATTGATTTTTACCAAAGCAAACTTCACAGAATGGCTCGTTGCAGTTATCGCAGTGTATAATAGCCTATGACGCAAATTGAGTCTTGACTACAATGGCGATCGTTCATATGAAAGGATCGTTACAGGTTGATCTTTGCATTCGACACAGAATCCAGGTTGTGCATCGTGATCATCGACAGAAGCAGCATCGTCGGAAACGTCGTCAGTTTCCATGATTGAGACTTTATCGGAGAGAATGTCCTCGAGTTGGTGTTTCTTATTGGTACCCGACGGCATGGCGTAATGAAGTTGAAAGGGGGGTTGAAAGCTGGCAAAGAAAAAGAGACAACTTATCTCGCTTACTCCTGCGGGAATGAATTTCACCCCACACTCTCTCTCGTCATTTGCCACATACTGGTGCATATTACTTTAGGTCTTACAATGAATATTGCATAATTGTATTGACAAATAAAAAGATACTACTATTACATCTTTGATTCTGTTGGTAAAAGACTTGCTGGAATTTCAACATCGATGCCACTAATGGCTAGTTGAGCGAATGATTTGCCTTGCTTATCCATGACAAGTGATGTCAATGCACCTCCACCCAATGCTTGAGTTAATACAAAGTTGAGTGCATTTAACCCAGGTAATTCGTACACTTTCACGGTCCCGTGACAATGATGTTTCATAAAGTCACCCATCACTTTTTCAGTCACTGAGCGCTTGATGTAAGGAAGATACTTGGCATCACGTGCAATGATACCGATATTAGAGACATCACCCTTTTCACCACTGCGACCATAGGCTACATTGATCAATTTAGTCTTGACAAGGGATCCAAGTTCACTGGAGGATGGCTCTGGAATAGATGGCACAGGGGTAGAGTGTTGGTATGCATGGGTATCATCCCAAGGATCCCATTCAATCAATTGGGGTCGAGCTGTGCCAACAGCAACCTGAGCTTTAATCATGGTTTTAGGCAGCAAGCATGGGAAATGCACAAGATTGGGTAGTGGTGGTCGAACATCTCCAAGACCTGTTCCCGGAGCCATACATGTGACAGGCTATAATTTTGCTATTAGTATCTTGGCTACCATCATAGTAAGAGTAGTAGTATACTTGCAGCAATGATTTCACTCGACAAGATTCTCAGCGCCTTGCGATCATTGTGAATAGCCGATATGCGAAGAACCACTTCACGCGTTCCGTGAGCTTGGGATGTAGCACTAATTGAAATCATAAATAAACCATTTCATGTATTACCTTAATAAACCACTTACCCATAAAGTGATACTTCAGAACCAAGTGCTTCCACATTGTAAGCACGATAATCTTCCATGTCACGTTCTTTGAACATGCGTTTTGTGCGTTCAATGATGGCATGGCCTACAGCTTCAGCTTTGTCTTTGGCATGTGCACCACCAATAATCAAGGTGCCAGTAACAGCCCATCCATCCATAAAGATACCACAACACTTGAGATAGGGTGTAGGCTTAAGTCCTCGAGCACCTTTGACATGGACACGATCTTTTGCCACTTGAGTAAGTTGTACCTGACGCATATCGAGAATTACATCGGCAAGAATATACAATGCAGGATCCAATGTTTCATACAAGATTTGTTCTGCGACAGTGGCAGGTGTGACAAGACCACCAGTGCGTTCAGGTTTGGTGATTATAAATTCGCCATTTGCTTCAAACTCGGCAATCGGATATCCCATATTGGCATATCCACCATAGGATGAAAATGCTGCCAATTTCCAATCAGTAAAATTGCCTCCAGTGGCATGACATCCACATTCAAGGATATGTCCAGCTAGGGATGCAGATGCCATGAGATCATAATAATCGGGTTGGCTAGAGTTCCATCCATATTCGTACATCAATGGACCCACTACAATGGCTGAATCAACAACACGGCCAGTAACAATGATATCAGCACCAGCTTCCAAAGCAGCTGCAACACCCTTGGCACCAAAATATGCATTCATTGACATGATCGGTTCATTGTTAGTAGGAAGTCGATCCGAGTCACGTGTATTTTCAGTAACGGATGTAGGAGAGAATGACACCACATCATTTTCGAATGCGTCAAATGTGGCGACACCCCCTTTTTCTGGCATCATGTCGTCACCATAAACAGCTGCTACTTTCATATCGATTCCTTGTTCCTTCAAGAGCTCCTCAATAGCTGCTTTGCAACCCAATGGATCAAGAGCACCAGCATTTGTGATCACTTTGGTGCCGTTTCGCTTGAGATCAGGTAATAAAGGCTTAAGAACAAAGCCAAGGAATTGTCCAATGTAATCGACTGCTAGTGTGCCTCCTTCCATATCTTTTATTCCAGGCATCATTTGTCTTGCATGCTTTCGGAGAGCAAGGATACCCATTGTGATTTCTATGATCATTGTTTTTCTATGTCAGATGATATCGAGATAATAATGGATTTTATCATTACCTGCAAGATAGTCGCCTACCAAATAGTGAAGATTGGCTCCTTCTTCACGCACAAGTTGGGCTGCTGCATCTCGAGCGTCGCCAAGGAAGGCAGAATAACATCCAATACGCACAGGCCTTTTGTTGGTAGTTGGTGCCATGAAAAAGACGTGTAAGAAAGGAGAGAAAGATGCATTAAAAAAAGTGTGGGGTTGATGTGGCTCAAAAACGCCATGCTGACTCAGTGTACAGCAAGCTTTTCCCATCATGGCAAATTTACAATGACGTCTCGCATAAACTTATTCACACACACGCTACCCCCTTTTTTTTTAGGCATGCATTGCAGTGAAGTAAATACCATATTCACATTAGATTCATTGTTAATCAGCATGATTGTAATAAATATAAAATGATATGTTCATCGTTTAAAAAGCATTATTATCTACACATAATGAAACCAATCTCTGCAAACTTCATGCATACAATAGGCGTCAAAGAAGGGATCCTCTAAGGCTTGACTCCGAATGGCGCCTTGGCTGGGTGTGCCCTTTATGCGTGTACTAGCTTTCACCTCTTAAAATATGGCCATTGAAGACAATCTCCACCGATTGTGCGAGCAGAACTTTGTACAAGGACTCTTGGCAGCTTTTATCACAGACAAGGATGGTGTCGTCATTTTAAAGTGTAAGCGATATCTTTCCAAAGGACCATGAAGCAACATTGGCTTATTCATTGGCACTAGCTGCCCAACAGGATGCACCCGAGAATATTGTTGATCCCACTTTCTTCACGTCATTTACGGTTGCCAATAACCAGGTCGGAACGAGATATCTCCATCGAGTTCATTCATGTGAGTTGACAAGGAAACGTTTCAATAGGCATCCAAACTTGGGCTCAAGCAAAACCGATACATAATGAGCATGTACGATCAGTATCAATTTGTACAATATGACAGCAATCCATTGATTATTACGGTGGTGGCAAGTGCAGATGCCAATACAGGTATGAGTAATAATGAAAGTGATATGGAATAGGATCTAAAGTGCTGTTTTATAATATAGGTTTCTTGATCAACTTTGGACATAAACTAGTAGAATTATCTAAACCCCTTGCGAGTGCTATGCAAGAGAAAATGTAAAAAGATACCATGGGAACAATAAAAGCATGCATAATACAATCAACGATCCAGATCATTCTACATAACGCTGGCACACACTGGATTTCTACTTGTGTCGGGTATTTAAAGTGTCAAACATTTCCCCCCAGTTGCTAACACTCGAATCCTTGTCTCTCGTCTTTTTATCCCATTCCTCTTTCCTACTCTTTAAGCTTTATCCATCATGGTCCGTGATACAAAGTACTATGACAGCCTGGAAGTAAGCCCAAATGCAACAGAAGGCGAATTGAAGAAAGCGTACAGAAAACTTGCATTGAAATACCATCCAGATAAGGTAAACATGATTTGCTTTAAACGCGTGTTACAATGATATATTCATAAACAATACAGAACCCAGATGCAGGCGACAAGTTTAAAGAAATCTCGCATGCATATGAGATATTATCTGATCCCGAGAAACGGCACTTGTACGATCAATATGGCGAGGAAGGATTGAGCGGCATGGGTGGCGGTATGGATGCTGAAGATCTATTTTCGCAATTGTTTGGTGGTGCTTTCAACAGACCCAAAGGACCTAGAAGAGGACGTGACATGGTTCATCATCTCAAAGTGCAGCTCAAAGACTTGTACAATGGAAAAACTACCAAGCTGGCAGTACAAAAACACATTTTATGTCCCAAATGTGAGGGCACTGGTGGCAAGGATGTGAAAAAATGTGAACCATGCAAGGGCCAAGGTTTCACAATGACGCTACGACAAATGGGTCCTATGGTACAACAAGTACAGCAAGCATGTACCGCTTGCCAAGGACAAGGTGAAACTATTGGTGAAAAATGTACCCAGTGCAATGGCAAAAAGGTGGTGAATGACAAGAAGATTATCGAAGTGCATATCGACAAGGGTATGAAGGATGGTCAAAGAATCACATTTGCTGGTGAAAGTGACCAAGGACCTGGTATCGAACAACCTGGTGATATTGTAATTGTATTGGCACAGCAACCTGATCCCACATTTGTACGCAAAGGCGATGATCTCGTACACGAAGCCACTATCGATTTGCTCACTGCACTGGCAGGTGGCCAGTTTGCGATACCCCATCTCGACGATCGCGTGCTTTTAGTTCCCATCGCTCCAGGTGAATGTATTCGCCCAGATATGGTTAAAACCATCCCCCATCAGGGTATGCCTACTTATCGACATCATGACTTTGGCAACATGTATGTCAAATTCAAGATTGAATTCCCTCCTGCAAACTGGACCGATAATGACACCATCAAGAAATTGGAAGGTATTCTACCACCACGACCTTCTCTACCCAGCTTTGGTGATAAACATCTCGAAGAAGTATCTATGCAAGAAGCTGATCCCAAACAAGCTGCCAAAGCAACATTTGGCCAACCCATGGATATCGATGATGAGGATGAAGATGGTCAAGGAGGTCCTGGTGTGCAATGTGCTCAGCAATAACTCAAATTCCTCATTCCACTTTGTATATAACTTTGCATTTTCCACCATCATTTAGCCTTAACAGCATCACTACCCTTTCTATATACTTTGAGAATCCCTTTATAATAAAAAAAAGTGTGAGGTATTATACTACTACGACAACTTGGCAGCCTATAAAAGAATATTGCATTGAGTATACAGCAGATTAAAGTGATTATCCTTATACCTTTTGGTAGAGACTGGAGACCACCTTGTCGACTTGTTTGAGTGTGTCAATAGCCGTTTCGTATGTTTTCTATTCGAAACAATGCCATGTTAATCATAAGAGAGATGGCACGTGTATGGTTGTATCACTTACATCTTCTTCTGGTTCATCAAATACAATCAGACAACCAGCACCTTGATCCAGAATACCATGGAAAGCCTTGTCCAAGATCATTTGTGAAAGTCTAATGATGAAAATTGAATATGCCATGTACATATTTCCTTTGAAATCACGCTTACTTTGCTTCCACTTGTTGTGTTGGTAGTTTGACAGAATTTGCAATATGGGAGATCTCAACTCGGGAAAAGGGTTCAATGATGCGCACCAAGTTTTGTTCAAGAAGAGTATCGTACAATGCTGCCAATTGTGATCGAATGATGGGATCATCATTGAGCTCTACAAGTAACATATGTGTATATTAATATCTAGTTTTCTCTTTCCTTTTCCCTCGTTATCCGTTCGCTTACCATGTGTATAAGTTGCCAACGCAGTTTCGAATTCTTGGAGATTTCTGTTTTGATGTGCACTGGCCACGGCCTTCATGGCTTCGATATCTGAACCAGAATAACGTAATGCAGTCTTGCCGCTGAGAATGGCTTGAATATCTTCAGGCTAAATAAAACAGCATAAGTCTATGATCGTACAATGGTACAAGTAATCTTACCAAATTCAACATGATCTTGCACAAGAGCATATACTTGAGAGCCAATACAGCCTTTGAATCATCTTGGCTTGAATATCCTTCAAATGCTTCGAAAAAGTAGGAATAGGCAGTCTTGTAATCTTTTTCTTCTGAATGAAGTACACCAGATTGCATATCAAGTGCAGCTTGCAAGAGTGGTGGGCAGTAGATGGCGTTGGCAGATGTACGTGCAGATGTCAACGCAGCCTAATGTACCAACTATGAATATCAATCCCAAATTATATCCACACAAACTTACTCTTGACTTTGGCAAGTTTCGAAGAGCATGGCACACACGACTCTCCAAGAGTTGAACTTCAACAAGGACCATCTTGTCATCCAAACGCTTCAGTTCCTTGAGCAATTGAGAAATGAGATTGAGCGACTCGTGATACATTTTGTTGTCGAGATAAAGAGCCACCAAACGTGTTTCGAGAGATTGCTTCAAAAAGATACGCTTTTCCTGCACAGACCATTCAATGGTTTCCTTGCACACATCAATTTGGAGAGGCAGACAATTAGGAATATCGCTGAAATAATCCACAAGCGTACGAACTATAATATAAGATTGTTAGTCAATCATGTTATAGAGGTCAATGATATCCACTACTTGCTTAGTTTAGCCGTCTTGGCTTTGGCAATCGCACCCATAAACGATCGCGATGATCGGATCAGCTGAGCGAGTTCCTGTGCAAGACTACATTCTCTCCATGAGTAAAAGAGTATGAATACAAGTCGCGTTTTTCCTTTACCCGAGGTCGCGATAGAGCTGGCCGAGATGGACAATGGCATATTCCTGTTCCTTAATAATCTGATCGTTTTCTGAGGGTTCAGCAAGGACACCACTGTAAAGAGCAATCGCCTGTTCAATCTGCTTTGCATTCTTGAGTTCTTCAGCTTGTCGAAGGCGTTCGGAAGGTGGTTCGTGTGTGGTAGCAACCATGGTCGTTTTTATATGTAAAAGTAGTGTAAAAGAAGAGGAGATAGATGACACTGGATTCCTTGCAACCACTCCCTGCTGGGTTCAACAGGTTACGCGTCGTCGTCAATACTGCCTCCGATCCAATGAAAAGAATGCTCCCATTATATTCCTTGTATTTTCATATCCTGCAAATAAACTACTTGATATTCGAATCATCTTGAGAGACATTATTCATAGACAAACCTGTTTTGTATAATAAACGCCTACAAATGCACCTTTATACATACATCTGATCCACAAAACTGTCTTATGCTACATCCATCAGCATGATGATCATCCTAGAAGATATATCTCATTCCGATTATCACACATGAATGTGTTGCTTTGTACATGGAACATTTATACAATTACATTTTATTGTTGCAATATCATGAAAGTATTTAAAATCCCAAAGCGGACATGATACCATAGCCAAGGGTACAAACAAGGAGAGTAGCAACGATGCTAATTGGGATTCCAGTGACGATAAAGTCGCGAGTGGTGAGATATTGCTTGCCACGTGAATCTTCGAGCATTACAGCTGACATGTTGGGAAAACCTGAAACTGGTAATCCCATTCCTGCTGAACAGGCGAGACCAGCGCCCATCACTAGCAAATTGGGATGTGGAACAGGGAGGTGCTGACCCACTTCTTGCACAATGGGAACAATAATCAATGCTGCCACAGTATGGGATACAAAGGTAGCAAAGACAAGGACAAGGGCAGCAAATATGAATAGGATAGCAAATGGATGTAATTGATCAATACCACTTTTGATCCCTAATGCAATATCTTGCAACAGCCCAGACGAAGTAACTGCATTACCAAGAGCCATTCCTCCTTGTGCAAGAATCTAAAACAAGATCATGTTAATAAAATCATAACAGTAACATGAAAATCAACTTACCACCACACTCCATAAGAAAGCATGCAAGTCATCCTTGCCAAGTAAGCCAGTGCCAAAAAATACAAAGAGTGGAATGGCTGCAATAACACCAGGACTACCGATAGTATGTTCAATAGATGATTCGACGCACCAAAGAATAATAGTAATGATAGTGATTGTCATGACAAAGATTTGTTGTGGAGTGATATGACCTTTTACAGGTTTGATGCTGTTGAGATGTTGGCATGCACGATCGGGTCGATACACTATGAGCAACAAGCACCAGCAAATGAGAATGGATAAAATGGATATCGGCATAGCAACAGCGAACCAAGCACCCCATCCTGGATTGGGTTGCATATATTGCAGCGTGATAATGTTTTGTGGTGATGAGATGGGTGATAGCATTCCACCAATACAACTAGCCAATGCAATGCCTAGCAATAAACAGGGTGCTACAGGAGAATCATGCTCCAGTGTACGTAAAATGGGATCAACCAATGAAAAGCATAGTACTGGTGTTGCTACGTTACTGATCCACATGCTGAGAAATGCTGCTACCGCCATGGTTGCTAATAAGACCCAACGAGGACGTGTGCCTGCATGTGATAAGACATGCGATGCAAATGCTTTGGCAATACCGTATTTGGATAATGCACCTGCCAATGCAAAACCACCAAGCAACATCATGATGGTGCCGCTGAACATGGATGAAAATACTGCTTCAGCTGCATCGTGTGCTGTCATCGGTGTACCATCCGTTTCACGCATGATGCCCAGTGGTACAACTAGAAACGGAATCAATAAAGATGTTGCATACAATGGTAATGCTTCTGTCGCCCACAGTATAGCTGCTAGCATCAGTAATGCAAAGCATCGATTTTCTTCAAGTTGTGCAAAGATAGGAACATTCATCAATATCGCAAACACCACAACAGCAAATAAAAGGAAAGCTATCGAGTGCACGCGTTTTGCAGGAACAACGAGTGATGGCAATAACCGATATGTTTTGGTATCATCATCTTTGTATTGGGCTCCATGTTGTTGTCGTTCTTGATGCACCATATCTTTCCACACCGTATTGCGTTCATATGTCAGCTGATCTCGTAAATGTGTCTTCATTTGCCTTACAGCCTTGGATGTTTGACCACCACAAAAGAGATCTGCATAGACCTGCTCGACCCGCGTCAGGTATCTATGTAATTGACCAGCTGTTTTTGGTGTAAATGGTGCAGCAGCTATGACTCGTGGTAAATAACGATCTTTGAGTCGACGGTTAAGTACTTTATCATGCTTCTTGAGAATCTTTGCAAAGGCTCTTCTGTTCAAATCGATATATGACTCGACATCTGATACAAGCACATAAAGCTGTACCAGCTGTGCTCTTAAGCCAGCAAGGTGTTCCACATAAAGCTCACTTTCGCGTGTGGTTTGGGTTGATAGTCGTGATTCGAATGATGCTTTGTGTCTAGGCCCTGTTGGTTCCGGTACTGCAAGTTTTTCTTGTGATTGTCTACTAAAGCGGTGTTCTCGCTCTGCATTCACATCAGTATGTGTCGCACCCATTTTTTGAAATCCTTCTTCATGACCATCCAAGGTAGCTAGTCCATGATCATCAACTCCTCGTACACCTCCATCAGGATAAGGGTCTTCAGGGCATGCTTCTAGTTTGGCTTCGAGCTCCGCCATTTGTGATTCCACATTGCTGAATACCTGGGAAAAGAATGTGATGACCTTATCCAGCTGGGCATCCAATGCTGTTTCAAACACTTGTTCATCTTGTTCTTGTTGAATTGCTATGGATTGCCGATTGTTGTCAACACCACCTTCAATGTCGCTTCCATGATTAATGGCTTGCACACGTTGTCGTTCACAATCAAAAATGATGGATTTCAAATCTTCGTATCTATGTGCAACATAAACATGGTTGGTCGGCATGAACACGCTTCATCTGTTGCATTACAACCCCTTCTCACTTACGCAACATAGCCATGATCCCACTCGGGAACTGCATTAAATCGCAACGAATGAGAGAATTTCATAAGAGAGTAAGAAGAGAGGAAGAAGGCGTGTTGATAAAAAAGGATTGAAAGGGGCAAACTCAAGGGAAAAGAAAACAGGATGGAAGGGAAACATAGGTTCAAATATAAATGCATCAACATCTCCAACCATGAAAAAAAGATTATAATTGCTCGATTTAGCGGCATACGGCATGTTTTCTCATTGCATCCTTTCATGGATGATCCAAAAAAGAACTCTAAACATTAGTGATTCATATGCATCTCCAATATGCTAACTATCCTCCCAATACATCAGTTGCTGTCAGATGTGACCAGCTGACGATGCCATCTCGGCATACTTTCGGATACAATGTAAATAATAGCATTGACCCAGGAGATTCGAATCTCCTCGTCGTTTCCATCCCATTCTTCTCCTTTCTGATGTCACGTTTATATCAAACAATCAATCAGCCGGCAGTTGATATTGATGGCTTCTTGGTGACAATTATCCATTATCATCATTACCCAACCCCCTTGCTTTATTAGTCCATTAAACCTGCATAAATGGATACATGATGCTGCAAGTGAACGAGACAACTGAATGAAAGATGATACATCATCGTAACATCATTCCCTTCTCTGCTGATGCTGCAAATATGCCGATAAAGTTGCTGCAAGCAACATCCCCTTTTCCCTATTCTAGAGCATACTCTTTTGAGCAGCATAAACTTTGTATCATTATCATTTTCTTTTGTAATAAAAAAAAAGTAGGCAATTGTGCCAAGACGCTCCGTAGAGCAATTGTAGCAACATCAACAAGTGATGTGTGATTGAGCTATAAGCTCTGTCCGTCCTTATCAAGGGGATTGCCAAAGATCTCTCCTTTCTATAATAGCAAATAGACTGATCAGCAATCATACTCATTGCAATATGTAGTAGCGTAGTTGTTTACATACCATCAAGCACAAAGAGCCCCTAAACTCCTCATCACAACATTCTTATAATAGGTGGGGTGGCTTTGAGCATCCGATCACCCGCTTAAATTCTCCGCAACTCGTCTTTCAACCCAACGTGAGAGTTTCAGAACAAGTGAGATACTAAATGTGCATAACATGAGACATGGATCGATTTGTTACATTATATTGAAAGCATAAAAGTTCTTGTGGGGATATGTTTTTCTTTATCATGCTATGCTGCTACACCAAAACTATCCACTAACATTGAATTGATAGTATTCACCCATTCTTGTGCTTGTGCATTGCTATCCTCCAGTGTATATGATTTTTGTGGCTAATAAACATGAATGCATTCAATCACTTGTACAAACTCTATCAAGCCACCCCTTGCCAACTTACTGTATGGATGCAAAACACAGATTTAGTCTTGAGTTCTGCGAGCAATTGTGGTATCCATGGGATTTCACACCGTAATGCACCTCCTGCACCATCCTTTTCCGGTCCTTCATCCAAATATAATAACCTGGGTCTATCTGTGAGTATCAAGACTCGTTTCTTGTTGAATAAACCACGTCGTCGTATCAATCGACCACATCGTATAATAGATTCATTGGGATACAAATGAGGCATCCATGGTGGATGTGATTGTTCTCCCAACCTATCTAACGTGGAACTTGTTGATGCTGATGGATGGTGGCCGCCAGCGACCCCACTGGATGTAGTAGATGTAGCACCTTGATCTCCTGATGTGTGTCTTTGTCGCACTGCAGCAGCAGCAGCAGCTGTTGGTGGATGCGGTGTTTGGCTGAATGGTCCATGGGCGGAATCATCATCATCTTCCACACGAGCTGCTGCTTCATCACTAAATGGATCCTTGAATGATTGTTGTTGTTGTTGTTGTTGTGGTACTACTTGCGTTGTCAAGGATGGTATCATGTGTCCTTCATCACCAAACCAGATATCATCATTATCGACCACTGTTGCTGCTGCTGCTTCTGCTGTTGCTCGTGTTCTCTTGAGTTTGGCATCCAATCGTTCCTTTAATGGTGGTGCCTGTGATTCCCAAATATGGTCCCAGTCAATGCCATCAAAGAATGGATGTGCTTTAAGTGCATCCATACCACCAGTAGCTTCAGATCCCAATCGTTGTTCTGGTTCCAACACGAGTAATTTCGTCACCAAATCCTTGGCTACTTGATCAAAGTCATCAGGGATACTATAATCCAAATTCTTGACTTTTTGAAAGATAAGATAATCGGTGGATGCCTTGAATGGTGAACGACCTGCAAGCATTTGATAGATAACACATCCTAACGCCCATAGATCCGCCCTATACGTCCAAAATAGGTGAATATCCAAAATTGGTCAATTCTCTGCATGTATGTGTGTGCACAAACGCACCCACAAAATAAAGCACCCCTTTTCCCCATGGCACAATCTTTTGATCCTCCACGCCAAACCCCTTTTTCCCTATGAACCTATACTTACTCTTGCAAGGTTGGATCACTTCTAAGGAGCTCAGGAGATACATATTCAGCTGTACCAACAAATGATCTCGATCGTGTCTTGCTGGTTCCATTGCCATCCTCTTCACCATGTTCATTCTCGTTGCTTGTCTTTTCCGGCTGTAGAATCTTGGCCGATCCAAAATCTGTAATCTTGATATGCATACGATCATCAAGGAGAATACTATGATATAAGATATAGGTTAGATTGATTGGTGTTACTCATTTCCTAACATCGGCTCACTTTTCTGGTTTGATATCTCTGTATGCAGTATAAACTCGTTAATAAACCTTGTCGACATCTATTATTTCTTTCCCCATTTGTACCTGTGAACGATATTTCGGCTATGGATGTGTTCAATGGCAAGTAATATCTCGGCTGCATAGAATCGTGTTGTATCCATGTCGAAAGGGGCGAGCTATGAAACACATGTGGAGTTAATAAATGTCTCTGGGCATCCAATGCAACTCGACTTACTCTTCGAATATATGTGTACAGTTCACCATTTCTTGCCAAGTCAATCACATAATCTATAAAGTATATTCTTGAGTCATACATGATCCCAGATCGGATTCATGTAGTACTTACACAAGCTGCGATTATCCTTAAAGGTCCAATAAAGTCGAACGATACCAGGATGGTTCATCTTGCTTAATGCATCACGTTCGATCATGACATACTTGACTTTGTCATTCTTGACGATATGTGCCTTGTCAAGTTTCTTGATGGCATATTGTTTGCCAGTCTTCTTGTCGTTGCCAACAAGTACCTATTCAACGAGTTGAATAAACATACACATGGATGGCGATTGTATCTCCTACCGTCGAATAACTGCCTTCTCCTAGTACAGGCCCATAGTCAAAGTCGGTGACGGTACGTCGATGTCGAAATAGCGGGTGTGAAGGATCGTCGACATCGGTAGAGGTAACAGGTGGTGGTGGTTGCTGCGGTGGTGTTGTATTGTTGTTCGATGAGCTGCCTGCAGCATCATTGCTTTGAATAACTGAATGGAGCAATGCTGATCCATTGGCTGTTGCTTTTGGTACATTAGTGTTGCTATTTCTCGGATGAATGGCTCTCATTTCGTCACTGTACCTGCACCATGTCCAGCATCGAGAGGGTGGTTGGCTCTATCCGATGTTTCAACCGCTGTACCCTGCACCATAAAGCAACAACGTTTGCAGGATATATAAGAAAAAGTGAAAAGGGAGACGAACAAAGGAGTTCAAAGTACCTTTTCTGACTTTTTTGCATGCCTGTGGCAGACTTGGACGTGTTACACCAGCGAGCTGGCTCTCAACATCTCGCACTAAACAGCCATGCAAGGTACGCAACTTGTCAATTGTATTGTTATGCATGAATATCCAATACTTTATATCAATTGTAACCATTTGCAATCCTCTTATTTTACCAGTCATATTATGGAAATGGCGCTCATTAAGAAATCCAGCACCAAATCCCTTTGGATACACTGTAGTTACGCTTGTGGACCTTCATAATTCTCTGGTTGATCGAATATTTGTATTGTGAAATATATCCATGTTATCATTGATCCATTCTTAAGCAGTAACATGCTGTAAACACATTGCGAGCATTTAGCTGAGCGATTGCTTATTGTAAGGGTTCAGAATTACTAAACCGAGACTGTCATAGTAGAAAGTTGTGCTCATTGTCAACACTGCTTCTTTGATTTCATGAATGATAAAGTAGATAAACCAGCAAATTAGTTGATGAGATTTTGGAAATTACATATCTAGCTCTCTAAGATCAATATGCGATTGCATGAGATCCGAGAGCAACAAACGTCATATATACAATGTGGAAGGATGGAAAATGACACATCAATGTCATATCACTCGGCATTGTTTTCGGTTGTAAGCGATGCACAATGATCATATATAATCAGCACAGCAAATTGATCCAACTAAACATGACATTTGAAACAATATTAGCAAGAAACTTATAGATCATTTCCTGCCATGAAATCTAATGTGATATCACCAGTGCTGTGCTAATCTGCATGGATCGTCCACTTCACACATTAGCCTTATTGATCACACTTTGTTATGTGCAGTTGCAATTGTAATCGTCCTCTTGCTTTTCTTCGTTGATGCACATTCTAGTATCCTTGCCTTTCCATCTTTCTTGTATGAGTAACAATGTACTACCCTTCCAACCGAGATCAACCATCACGCAATGTGGTACGCTTATGAATCATATGTATACAACATGGCATTCTTATTTCATTTATGAAATAGGGCAGTAACGCTGAAAGGTGAGCATACAATCCTTTTCCATAACAACCACTTGATCAACTGCTTATATCAACGACTCTTGTCAGTGACGAATTCGGTCCTCCTCGCACACCAACAGGATACCATGTAGCACGAAACGGATATAGACCTGCTATACAGCCATCACACAATGCTATTGAACCACATAGGCAAAACAACACAATGGATGGCCATGAAGCGATTGAAATGAATGCCTGGTCGCCACGCACAAGAATACCACCCACATCATCACAGCTTGATTCGATGGAAGGGTTCTTTCTCGAGGTATAAATGAGGAATTCACCACATGCATGATCAAGCTAACGGCATCTCTTTCGGATATACCTAATTGGTCAAGGTGGATACATTGAAAGATGATCTGGATGCTATCAACAGAAATGTCGACGAAATAGCACAATTGCACAATGAGGCTTTGACAACCTTCAAAGAACCACAGTTCAATGGAACATCGAAAAAATTGAAACAGTTGAAGCGAGAGACCCAAAAGCTAAATATGGATCTCAAGAACAGGCTGAAAGGTATACTGCATAATAGGACACAAACTATAGATCAAAAGATTGACACACGTGATTGATCAACCTGTCGCAGCTCTCCAAACGAGTAGATTTCCAGCAAGCAGCCAGTCAGTTGTTAAGATACGTCGAGTGCAGGTACTAGAATGCGACCCATCCATAGATTGATCACGCATGCTTATATGACAATCAAGATAGAAGCACTTTGGAAGCGATTCTTTGAAACGGTTGAACGCTATCAGGATATGGAACGAATGTACGAGCGAAAATACAGGCAACGCATTGAAAGACAAATCAAGCTTGGTATGCACATGTGTGATCATTATCGATTTGTAATAAGCTCATGTTATGTACTGCTTATAGTGAAACCAAATGCTTCGCAGGACCAAGTGGACCGTATCGTTGATTCCAATGATCCATCACAAATTTTTGCCCAATCAGTACGTCAGATCAGAAGACCGATGATGGGTGAGAACAACACTATGACTAATTACAATGTGTATCATACAAGTAGCTTGTACACACGACGCGCAGCAATCAAGGGCAACAGGTGCTTGCTGAAGTACAGAATCGACATGAGGATATCAAACACATTGAAAAAACCATTGTGGTAAGGGATCAATGATAATGATGTGTGATGGACAACAAAGATTTAATGTATAATGTGGATAGGAACTTCATCAAATGCTTGCAGACATGTCAATGCTTGTTGACCAACAAGGGGAGATGATGACTAACATTGAGCAAAATGCTGAATATGCTGTTGGCCATGTACAACAAGGCAACACAATAGTGGATCGAGCGATCAAGCAAGCGAAAGCAACACGACATGTAAGTTGTCCCACTCTAATGAGACATATAATAGGCTCATATGTCGTGCAAAATGTGTAGAAAAAATGGATATGTCTAGTGTTGTTTATTTTGATCTGTGTAGCCATTGGAGTTTTGGTATGGTGGTTTGGATTTGATCATCCAGTAAGTTGGGAATTATATAAATCATAATGAGACATCAAAGATAATGACCCAATTTATGAATAGGGTGTGGGAGAAAGTAACAATGACAACACACAGTAACCATAGTGGTAGATGATCAATAAAGAAATTCGGTTATACTGTCAAAGTAGCAAGTACATATGTAACGGGATTCGAAACACACATCGGCATTGTAACATGATCCGTCATTTTCCCGCGGTTATCTTCCGCGTTTTTCAATCCCTTTCTTCTTTTCCCCTTTTCCACCAAACATGTCAGAGTCAAACCAAGACACGGCCAATTCTTCAAGAGCAACAAGTCCCTCAGAGGAACGCACTACCACATTTGAAGAACCTACACCCTTTTTCAAATATCACCACCAGAAAACTATTGAAAACGTAAGTTACTCATTCCACTTGGTCATTGGCTTTATTAATGACGCAACACGTAGCATGACAGCAAGTACTTGAGTCAAAACTTGACCCATGCCACATTGGGTGAGGAAGATCCTGCTGAAATGAGCGAGTCAGACGAGGAATATCAACCACCTATCAAGTGTGCACCTGAACGTACGCCAGATCATCACACGGACCCTGGTACTGCTAAAGCTGATACACATGGTATGTAATGGGACTTTATATATATAACGAATTATCATTGATTTATCATTATATCTTATCATGTCTGCTTTTGCTCTTGTAGACGATGCTGTCACAGCCGAATTGTGTGGATTATATCAAACATTGCAGAATTGCTTGGATCTACGAGAAAAGTACATGAAACGATCATGTCAACGTTGGGAAGATGATCCTAGAAACAGAGATGATTGGGAAGTGTATCCACCACCGCCACCGCCTTCATGGCCTTTACCATCACCTGAAGAACAAGCTCGTCGCAGAGAACAAGAACGTCGTCGTGAGGAGGATCCTGTTGGTGCAGTTGGTAGCGACTTTGAATGGGAAAAATGCAAGATTCCTGGCAATCATGAGGTATGCATCATTCATCATCATGATAAGGTTGAGCAATGGAGATCACTGACATTGGCGGTAGTTTGTATTTGGCATGGGACCAGAAGGCTTTTATGAAGTGTACCAATCCGAGAAAGGTAACCAAGACGTCATATGCATGATATCATTGTGATTTTAATGCATGAACTATCTATAATAGACAAGAGTGAAGGTCGTCCTGTTTATGAAATCCCTGGCAGAAGAGAATTCTTCAAGGATATCGATTACGTGCTGAATGCTATCAGGTAACTCACTGGTGTAACCAGAAAGGTGCCTGATGGATGGATCACTAATCTATTTATAGTGATGGCCCAGCCAAGAGTTTTGCTTTCCGTCGCCTGCGATACCTTGATAGCAAGTGGCAAATGTACATTCTCCTGAATGAATTTCAAGAATTGGCTGATTCCAAGGTGTTTATGCGTCATTATAGCAGTGGATGAAACGGGATCACTCATGCATTTATTTTAGCGTGTGCCCCACAGAGATTTCTACAATGTGAGAAAAGTCGATACTCACGTGCATCATTCAAGCTGCATGAACCAGAAGCATCTACTACGCTTTATCAAATCCAAAATGAAGAAGAATCCTGATGTAAGTCATTGTAGTAGATTCACATTGATTATCTATTTTCTCATTCTGGCATTATAGGATGTGGTTATTTATCGTGACGATCAACATCTCACATTGAAAGGCGTATTCGAAAGCTTGAACTTGACAGCATACGATTTGAGCATTGACACACTTGATATGCATGTAATGTATTTGAATTCGGTGTACATGGCTCAACACTAAACATCATACTGCATTATAGGCTCATAAGGATTCATTCCATCGATTTGACAAGTTCAATCTCAAGTACAATCCTATCGGTGAGAGCAGACTGCGTGAGATCTTTATGAAAACCGATAATTATATCCAGGGCAGATACCTTGCTGAGATCACCAAAGGTATCAAGTTGAAAACAAGTCATTAAGAGGAAAAAGCACACACTAACTTGATTCCTTTTGTTGCAGAGGTCGTCTCTGATCTGGAGTCATCCAAATACCAAATGGTGGAATACAGAGTATCAATTTATGGAAGGTAATTTATTCAGACATTGATGTATTGTGTTGGAATGGAGGATCTCATAGGATGCCTTCTATAGATCAAAGGCGGAATGGGATAAGCTTGCCAAATGGGTGGTCAACAATAAGCTTTTCTCGCCCAATGTGCGCTGGTTGATTCAAGTGCCTCGATTGTACAACATCTACAAGGCATCCAACTCTATTGAGAGCTTCCATGACATTATTCGAAGTAAGTGGTAAAGTTGAAAGGATGAAAAAAATATTGATGTCATCACATAGACTTGTTTGAGCCATTATTCGAAGTTACCAAGGATCCCCAAAGTCATCCTGAACTTCACGTGTTCTTGCAACGTGTTATAGGATTTGATTCGGTGGACGATGAATCCAAACCCGAGCGTCGGTTGTTTAAGAAGTTCCCAGTTCCCTCTGAATGGAACAGCAGACACAATCCACCTTACACGTATTACTTGTATTATACCTATGCCAATGTTGCATCGTTGAACAACTGGCGTAAATTGCGTGGCTTTAGTGAGTAACAACTCTCAGATGTCATTCAAGTATATGGAGATACTGACTGCAAATGTTATTACTAGATACCTTTGTATTGCGTCCTCATTGTGGTGAAGCTGGCGATACTGAGCATTTGACTGCAGCTTTCTTGTCAGCATTTGGTATTAGCCATGGTATTCTCTTGCGCAAGGTGCCTGCACTTCAATACTTGTATTATCTATCGCAAATCCCTATTGCCATGTCGCCCTTATCCAACAATGCTCTCTTTTTGACATATGAACGCAATCCGTTACCCCAATTCTTCCAACGTGGTCTCAATATTTCTTTATCCACCGATGATCCACTTCAATTCCATTTCACCAAGGAACCATTGATTGAAGAATACAGTGTAGCTGCTCAGGTAAATAGATGATCATTTATGATCCAATCATATTGCGTTACTAATCAACCGCTATGATTCTAGATCTGGAAACTATCGCCTACTGACATGTGTGAATTGGCTCGTAACTCTGTGATCCAAAGTGGATGGGAAAGTCACATCAAGAAGCATTGGATTGGAAAGCACTGGGATGAAGCAGGTGTTGCAGGCAATGATATGCAAAAGACCAATGTCCCTGATATTCGTGTGAGCTTCCGATATGAGACTTTGATGGAGGAGCTTAATGCACTGCGTCATTATGCACCCCGCCCTAGCAAGGAGAAACAAGCACCCGTTCCTTTGACCAAGCATGATATGGTAGGCGCTGCTGGGTTAACAGAAGGTGCCAAGCTACAACAACACATTCATCATACATCCCACCATGATGATAAGAATGAAAAACCACAAGAGCATTGGTCATCGTTTCCTGGTGTCGGCGTTGTTGCCGAAAGAGCTAGAAGAAAGACCACACAACACGACTAAATTATAGTTTTAGCAATGATCAATAAATGCGTTTTGTGTTTGACAGATAAAAAAAGAAAATGTCACTTTTATTAGATGGGATTGCCAAGGAGAAGTGGTAGTTGCTAAGCATAAAGGTGGTACGATAAGATCTGGTGATGCTGCATTCATCCATGTCAACTGAAACAGACCTTGTCTCCGCCCTTTTTTATCAAATAATCGGGATCGGAGGTACTGACAGATTCATGGCGGTGTAAGACAACAACAACCATATTACAAGTAAAAGACCATTACTAGCGCCAAATAACGAAAGCTTTCTTTCCTTTCCTCTCTCTCTCTCTCTCTCTCTTTTTTTTTTCTTTATCCTCATTTCTCGTCATTGGTCACCATGGGAAAGGGCAAACGAGCACACACCATTAGCATTCCTAGCATTCCGAGCATCAACCTTTCGGCTCCTAAAACTTCATTCGACCATTCATTCAGTGTTTCGCCGCCCAGCTTCTTCCAAAAGCATAACGACGCTAAGCAACATACGACTCAGACCATTGCCGAGATAGAACCACAACAAGTTCCTAAGCGTTGGACTCCACCACGCAAACCAAAACGATATGACGACCTTGAGCATAAAATGGAAGCTGCTCCTCTCTATGTCCTTGTTCTTACCTATCTCAATTACTTTGTCCTTATCCTATTTGGACACATGCGAGATATTCTCGGCAAAGTCTTTAAAGCACAAGCTTATGTTCATCTCAAGACGGTCAATGTGAGTTGATTGAATGATATGTTGATAGATGAGATTCACGCGTTAATATGTGTGTGTTATAGGGATACGCGCCATTAGTGTCCGATTTCGACTCATTCTACAATCGCCGCTTGTACATGCGTATCCGGTAAGTAATACATGCATAATAAGGGATAGAAAGGGGAAAGCATATACTAACCTTAAGAATCTCATTTTCATAGGGATTGCTGGAATCGACCAGTGACCGGAGTAGCAGGTCGCACGATTAAATTGTTGAATCGTGTGAGTCATGACTTTAACAAGACATTCCAGTAAGTTGACAATCAACAAACAAATAAGCATAGCAGTAGTAGTAACCATGAAAATTCCAGCCTGACGGGAACCATCACTGAAACATTGAACCTTGCATCCTACAACTATCTTGGATTTGCAGACAACAAGGGCCCCTGTGCAGAAGCTGTTGAACAAGCTACCCGCCAATATGGTCTTGTCTCACCCAGCTCACGGGCCGAAGCTGGTTCCACGCATTGGCTTACTGAATTAGAACGTCTCACCGCTCGTTACACTGGTAAAGAAGATGCCATGGTCGTTAGCATGGGCTTTGCTACCAATTCCACTACCATTCCTGCTCTCGTTGACAAGGTCAGTTTCATATATATAAAACATGAATGCAATACTAATATAGATCTATAACAGGGTTGTTTGGTCATTTCTGATGAACTTAATCATGCATCGATCGTTTATGGTGTACGACTTTCTGGTGCATCGGTGCGTGTTTTCAAGCACAACAACATGGATGATCTTCGTGAATTACTTCGTGAAGTCATTTCTCAAGGTCAACCTCGCACACATCGTCCCTGGAAGAAGATTATGATCATTGTCGAAGGTCTTTATTCCATGGAAGGTACCATGGTCAATTTGCCTGAACTAGTTGAGCTCAAAAAGGAGTTTGGTGTAAGTTGTGTGTGTGTATATGCATACGCATACGTGTTTCTCATGTTTTGCATACAAATAGTTTTATCTCTATGTCGACGAAGCTCACTCGATTGGTGCATTGGGTGAAAACGGTGGTGGCATTTGCGACTTTTATGGCATTGATCCTGCTCACGTGGATATTCTGATGGGCACATTCACAAAGTCATTTGGTGCTGCTGGTGGTTATATCGCTGCTGATAAGCCTGTCATTGATCATTTAAGACTACGCAACCATGCTTACGCTTATGCTGAACCCATGTCGGTACCTGTTGCTATGCAAGTCATTACCACCATGCGCATTATTTGGTACGATCTCACACATCCTACTTTATACAAAAGCATGTTGTATTCTAATCCTTTGACCCATAGTGGTGAAGATGGTACTGATCTAGGTCGCAAAAAGATCAAGCAATTGGCAGAAAACTCGCTTTACTTTGCAACCAAGCTTCGTGAAATGGGCTTTATCGTCTATGGTGATTATGGTAGTCCCGTTATTCCCCTGCTTCTTTTTAACCCTGCCAAGATCCCGTAAGTATTATGGTGCTTAAAGCATACACATCACAATACTCATATGGATATCACTGTCAGTGCTTTCTCTCGCGAATTGCTCAAGCGTGGTATCGCCATTTGCCTTGGTGGCTATCCTGCTACGCCCATCATTTCCTCACGTGCTCGCTTCTGTATATCAGCTGCCCATACAAAAGAAGATTTAGGCAAGTGCTATTGTTGGCACCATCTGGCGTCATTGTCATTAACCTTGTGATCTTTTTTTTTAGATGATGCCTTGGCCAAGATCAGTGAAGTGGGTGATCTCCTCATGCTTAAGCTTGTCAAGGGTCAAAAGAATGCTGATATTTAATCCTGTAAAAGTTTATTCACACTTTCTCTATATATTTCTCTCACTTGTTCATTTTATTCTATTCTCTGTCATAGTATTTCCCCGTGCCCCCTTTTTCTCGCCTTTCTTTCTAATCAGCCCTTTCTGTACAATTTATTTATTGTAAACCAACCCATGATGATATTTTCAATACAACAGAAATGAGAGCATAATAACATTCTATCTACAATGATGGTTGCTGTAAGAAGGGATCCCAATCAGTTCGTGTGACACCACTTGGCGCATTCCATAATGGTATATCCGATGTCAAGCTGGCCAAATCAAATTGCAATTCATTGTTCAACAATGATGTGGGTGGCATTGTATCTTGCCCATTGTCCAAAAGGGCATCGTGGATGACTGAATAACACTGTTCATTATTCTGGGACGGCGAGGAACCATTGTCTGTGGTTGATGGTGTGATGTTCGATGATGATGTGCTTGCTCCACTATCCTGTGTTGCTGCAAGAGGACATAATTCAATCATATCGTTGCTATGGTGTTGACCATTGAAGACAGCGTATCGTGTTGCCAGTTTCTTTAATAGACCAGCCATCTGATTTGAAGAGAATGCATTTTCTTTGGCATGCAATTCGGCACATTGTGTAAGGTTGTGTATACCTTGCTGTTGTACGCTCTGGTTATCGCTCTTTGCATTGTGTATGGATACAAGTGCAGCTTGGAACACAGCACTGGTATTATCATTGTCAGTTACAGGTTGCTGTTTTCCATCACTTCTCTTTTGCACTTACTATGAGATCCAGCTCCATGACATGCATCCATCATCTTGCTTTTCAAGTGCTTTTGCAGAGTCAACGATGCTTGTGGCTGCTGAAGTGCATTGACTGATTGCTTGTAATGCTCGTGTCATATCCATCATCTCATCATCACCAATAAATGGCCGGTGTAAAAGCAGTAATATGCAATTGTAAGAAATGTTCAGGAATGCTAATTGTGTACATGAATAAGACATGGGTTCAACATGAGTGATGATGACTTGCCTGCTTCTGGCATTTTCACGGTCTTGGAACTGAAGGCATAATTCAAATGTCTTGGTAATGATGTCTTCCACTCTATCAACTTGGCATGCAGTGTATCAATCACATAACCATCACGACGACGTGTTGATGAATTGAGAACCTTGGGAGAATACATGGAAACAAGCACATGACCTAGCAATCGCGACAATCCAATACTTTGGAGAAACATTTCATATACTGGCGTTTTGTTGACAATTGCAGTTTCCGCCTCTACAATTAAATCAGGCCTTGATCCATCCGGTGTTTGAGTCTGGAAAGATGATGGTAGTTCAAATGGAGAGGGCAACTGCACATCAAAGTCCTCGTCTAATATCGCAATCCTTTTAAGAGCATTTCAAATGAGTATCATGAAATAATCATAGTCGAATATCACTTACGGACGACCCATTTCAGCAGCTATTTGCCGATCAAGATTGTATGCTGCATACCAAATGCGTCTGCGTAATTCGATTTCATGGTGAGGAATTTGCCATTGTCTAGAGGTGCGGTGCAGTCCAAGTCCTTGTGCCTTGACAAAGAGGATCAGTTCCAAGCATTCTTAAATAATGACAAATAACTTGACTTACCATACGAATTGCCTAGATTCATCCAATACAGTAATGAGATCATGATTTCCGACAAACTAAATATATCATTAACTTACCAATCCACATATGTACCTTGAGGAATAAAATATCATTATCAGCTTTCGATGATGCGTTTCCATCAAAGTTGCTCATTCACAATAACGTACCAATGTTGAAGCATATCATCCAGATTATCTGATTCACCAGCAGTAAATGTTGTCAGTAGTAAAAGTGCTTGTACTGTGCTAAGCTTGGAACGTTTATGGACATTTTCAAGGATTTGCTCTGCTTTAGCTCTCAATGCTTTGTAAATGCGTGTAAGGGTATCTCGATCGTGGGTCGTGTTTTTCTTTCGAATCAAGCATTGAGCTCCTAGTGTGCACATGGCATATAATAGATGCATATTGGGTGGTTGTGGATGTTGATAATAGTATTGTTCGAGAAAGGATACCTTGTTGACGATAGGATAATGAGGATGAATATGGATAAAGTAACTAAAGACGAGCTGACTGATCAGCCTTTGCCATTCATTGTCAATGCTTTTTCCTTTTCCTTACCTTTTTATGAGAGTATCAGCAATAGCTACATCCATTTCTGGTATATCTGAGAATAACATATATCGATGCTGGGGATGTGGTTGACAAGCAAGTATCCGTAATCCATCCGCTGGATTGTATTCTTCTCCATGAATGATAACGTGCTCATGCTTTTCACTGTTGACTTTTTGGACCACCCATGGCTCATCAGTGCCTAATACGCGATGTCGAAGATTTGTGCTGAATAACTGCTGATCCATCAAATGAAATCCTGCACTATCACCAATATAGAGCGTACGATCATAATCTGTCAGTTGAAGGTTTCCAAGGCGACTAGCAAGAGCATCGTCATTATTGGCTGATTCGTTATCCACTATCAAAGCATTGCAATAGGGTCTTGATGGTCTTGATTTGTCAGCTAACTGAGAAGCAGTGCCAGCGATCAAATTGGTGTGATTATTATTAGGCTTGCTTTGCAGTAATGCTTCTAAGCGTTTTATACGACTCTCCAGGTCTTCAACGTAGCTTGAAGCAACAGGTCCTCGCTTCTTTTGATCAAGCAGGAATTCGCATGCCATATTGTTGCTTTGACATGTACTGCAAGGTTGCATGACGTCCGCATTGCATCGTGTCTTTTTCTTGCGACAGAGATCACAACTACGTTTAGCTCTCGATCGTTTCACTCGGGGAATATCAACATAGTGGGTATCATTCACTGGTTCTTTTGGGAGAATAACTGGAACTGTGGAGGAAGTAGGTTGCATATTGTACAAGTGGAAAGGATCATCAGCTAAAATAGTTGCACAGATGATTCGGCGACTTTGGGTTTCAATGCCGTGAATGTAGATTTTTGCTGAGTATGGAACATTGGTAATAAATGAGGATGATATATAAACCATTTAATGGGTCAAACTATGTACAATGGATGATGAGAAGCGTCTAATTATTCTGGCGGCTGTTGATACATGTGTTTGTTTTTAAACTTGAATAAAACGAGCAGCGCCCCTGAAAGTGTCATCAATGAACAGATAGCAAACATTGTAGAGGTAGATAAACGATCGGCCTAGAAACAAAGAATCAACATCCCGAATCATGGGATCAAGACAATGAATATCACTTACATGCCACATAATCACACCAACACCAAAGTTCATTGGAATTCGAAGCAATGTCATTATCGCAGCACGTGTCTCCTCGGGAATCACTTCGGCTTTCAGAGAAGAAATAGATGGGAAATACATTCCAGTAGTAAACTCAAACACATGATAGCTTATCACAAGTATTGGCAACTATAGAATAAAGCATTAATGGCTGATATGAAATGATTTCATCAGTGACTTACCGAAGTTGAATTATCATAAACCATGCATGTGAATGCTCCACCGGCAAGCGTAAGTGCCAAGGTCAATAATCGATCCTTGCTACACCAGGACAGTCCTTTTCGCTCAAGCTTTTGGAAAGTGATTGATCCCATCATGACAGCGAACATCATTGTCGAGAAAAGATATCCAAGTGGAATTGCTTGAGCTTCTTGGTTGACGCTATTTCCTTTATGTGCTATTATTATTTGTCAGATCAATTCCCTATCCACAAACCCATAACATCCCACAATTACATACCATGAATGGACGCTGCAGTTTCGATAGCTGGTGTAAACAATAGCACAAAGATATACATGGCACACTCAAACACAGTTTGTGCAGCTCCCAGTATGAGAATATTTGAATCTATTCCATTGGATGAGTGACATGCTCGAAACATGGCATATTCTCAACACGTTACCATTCCGTAATGTCTTCAAGCCATCCAGCAGAGTACGTGATAAGCGGGCTTGATTACTATTAGCTTCACCATAGTTTTCAGACCAAGTCGAAGTGATTAATACACCAGCACCCATAGCGAGAAAGATGGATAATACGAATGGTGCAGCAAATCCCCAAATATCGACGACAGCATTGGCAACAATGCCAGCAATAATTGCCACGAGACCATTAAGAAATGTAGCTTTGGCAAAGGTGCGAGACATCCAATCGGCCGGGATACCACGTGCAGAATGCTCTGCAACATACCAAGCTTCTACCACACTAAACTGAATAGATGCTGCCGTGCCAGATAAGATATGCGATAGGATGAGGAGTGGATAATTGGGACTTAATCGCAACACCATGGAAAGCATCAATGTAGCACAAAAGACGAGACAAATCCTTCGTCTGCCCCTGAGATTGTCATTGCAACATGAATCTCGTTGTCTTTGGATATAGTAGCTTCCAATTTCCTTACCATGAATCTGCCAAACTACCCACTGCTGTACCAGCTATTGCGCCACTGGCAAAACCTGTCAAGAATAAAAAGGCAATTTGCACCAGTTCGAAACCGTAGGATTGATATAGCTTGTAAAGATAAGGTCCTTGTAACCAATCCGCCCCTTTAAACTCACGCGCGTTTAGTAACCAAAAAGAACAATGGCAGCAATGAAACTCATGTACCTTGGATGATAACATAGACGGAAAGATACTTGTATTGAAGAGACTTGAGACGACGCTCTTCATTGCCAGAAGCATCTGCATTCAAGAATTCCAGCGTCATGGCCTGTGGTAGTCAAGGGGATAAAAGGAACGTAACATGGCTAAATTTGGTCTTGGACTAACAAGAATACGTCAAAGCGACTAATCCCAATTTGAAAAGGGTATCATTCTGCCAATTACGGCTCCATAAATGAATTCACACAAGCAATGAACCATTCCCATAGAGAATAGAATATCATTTTGTGTTTGATCACAGCATACAATAGGCTGTTTTATTGTGTCTCCAGTATAATTATAATGAAACTATTCAAATGCATATTCAAAGGGTCTGACAACATCATGAAATCTTGGTTATTAGCCAAGTGTGAGTGGCTGTCAAATGCATTGTCATTCCGCACCGCCACAGCCAATTTTTGCTTGTTTCCTCCTCCTCCATGTCAAAAACAGATCACGATTCCGACAGCGACGTTTCCGAGCTCGATGCCAAAGAATTGAGTCAAGCTCTCTCAACAGACCAATGGGCACCCATGTTGGGTTATTGTGAAGATCCAGAAACACCTTTAACTGCTGACACTTTTCCAAGCAAATCAGGCGGTAAGCCTGTAAGTTTATCATTCCACTCACAACGATCGATGACTGAAACGTTTGTAGGCATGGTTGAATCCTGAGACACTCTTGGAAGCCGAGCAAGTGACCTGTCGCAACTGTGAACAACCCATGATATTACTGTTGCAGGTAAGTAACGGTCGAGTAACAACAAAAAAAGCAGACCATGATTGACTCTTTTATATCAAGCTTTATACACCTGAAGATCAACCTGCCGAAGCCTTTCATCGTATGATTTATGTATTTGGTTGTAAGGATGGTGGATGTATCAAGCAAGATTGGACTGGAAGGTAAAGGATGAGAACTTTATCAAGTGAGATGGTTTATTTGACGGCATGATGATTATAGTTTCAAGGTTTTCCGAAGTCAATTACCACGCGAAAACCCATATTATCCACCACCTGAAGATGAACAAGATGACGATGTTGCGATCGATTTCTCACCAAAGTCATTCACTCCACCCAAACAATGTGTGATTTGTGGTTTGGCAGCCAACAAAATGTGTGGCAAATGTCACTCGGCTCATTATTGCTCAAGGCAACATCAGCTCGTGGATTGGAACTCGTGTCGACACAAGGATTATTGTAATGAGAATAAGGATACATCCGATTTGCGTGCATCAAGATTGTTCCCAGAAAAAGAAATTGTGAGTGAAGCTGAAGGTCGTGGAGAGGATGGCGAAGAAGAAGATGCACAAAAAGCACATACAGCAAGTCAACAAGAGGGAGGAACAATCTCAGGAGGTAAATATATATATATATACTTTGGTCTAGATAATGAATGATTGAATGAATGAATGAATGATAGAAACGGCGCTGGCGCTACGAGGTGATGAAACATATGAAGATTCCAAAGTGGATGTGGATGATGCATTTCTCAAATTTCAAATCAAGATTGGATTGTATCCTGATCAGGTGCTTCGTTATGAACGTGTGGAATATGATATGCCGGATCGGGAACCTTTGTGGGTACAAGGTGGATGCAAACCATCTCTTGTTCCTGATTGTGAATTATGCGGTGGACCACGTACATTCGAGTTCCAGATCTTATCCACTCTTATCAATTATTTGGATATCTCTCCTGATGCCAATGATGCACTCGATTGGGGATCCTTGTATATTTACACTTGCAAGCACAATTGTCCTATCGGTGATAACGTGTTCGCATCCGAATACCTTTGGAAGCAAGATTTCTCAACGGACGGCATGGATTTAAACAAGACAGCATCTCGTTACATGTAATAAAAAGAAATTCATCATTTTGCATTCCCTCCCCATCCTTCTTATTCATATGTAATCAATGTACAAAGAGCTAGTCATAACCATCGAGATTAAAGTCCTTGTATACTTGAGCCATTGTTTTCGAAGTCTTGTGAGCATACTGTTGGATTTACTTTTTTTTGTAAGCAAACAAACATGTGCACATCTTGATATATACTTGCATGGGTCATAAGAAAAGTGGTTGTGTCCTTCACATCATTGTACTCGTGTAATAGCTTGATGCGTTCTTGAAGTAGACGTGTAGCTTCTTTCGCATCCATGCTGTCATCATCAAAGTTATGGAAAAGGGGGAAAAGAGTAGATTCATGATAGATTTGGTTTACTTTAGTTCGGCAACAAGTTGATCATATTGATGTTGTATCTTTTCAATATCCTCGTGTTTCTTGAGGATAGATGTATTAACATTGGTAGATGATAGTGACATGTTTGGATTTGAGAGAACAAAGGGGTTTTTTCAACAACAGGGGGAGGCGAAATCGAGAAAAAGAAGGAAATGAAACAAGCTTTGTTTGTTTGTGGAAAGCTCAAGTTGTTTGGATAAGGGAAAGATAACGCCCCTGATATTTTCTTTCTTTTCGCCACATTGTTCTTTGTATTCTTCTGCATCGATCCTAATCGGAGGAATGCTATAAGCTTTCTTTATTAACAATCCACTTGGGCACATCACGTTTTAACCGGCTTGTAGCTGCTGGGAAAATGACCAATATACCAAAAAGGTTACTGCTAGCCGTATTTCAAGCACACGATAGCGCTAAATTGTTCTCCTACAAATCCTCTACATGATATACGTCAAACCTGTCGTCATAAATAAACCTGCCCAAAAGGAAAAAGAGCGATCGACAATATCCCAGATATGACATTAGGATGTGGCAATCCTCCAACTACATATCCAACGGGTTAAGGAATGAGACAATTTCATCGATATCAAAAGATGTGCACTCAACCCCCTGTTGCTTTTGTTTGTTTGATACCAAACTATGTGTCAACGTGATGGTAAGCAAAGTAACGTTTGTTTTATGAATGTGATTGACAGGATGGGCGATCTACAGGAATGTTTAATTGGTGGGCATTAATTAATATAGCATGGATGCTTGTTGAACGCTTTTGGTCTTTGACAAAGGAGAACCTTGTGGGTCTTTGACCTGAAAAAGCGAAACTCAACGAGCACTGCATCCAAGACCGTTTCATCCCCCTATCCGGTTTCAATGATAATGCTCATCATTGTATACTGCTCCTCATCCACGCACTCAGTGGTGAGATCATAAGCAACACATATACACACACACAACAGCGGATCACAGAATACATGGGACTAAAGTGGATAGTATGTAACACGCATATAATCCAAAGTTGCACAGAATACGAGTTTGGGGGGACAAGGATGAACAAGGCTAAATATGGCAACTATCAAGGGGGATGGATTATAGGAAAAAATAGATGAGAGAGAGCCTATGTTGTACTGTTGCGAGTGTCTGGATGCATTGTATAAAAAGCATCCTGTGTTGTTGCCGTGACATAACTCTTTCCTTCTTTCACACAGCAACCATAGGTCAACGCGCATGTCAGCATCGTCCTTTTCCCCTGTTGCATAAAAAAGAGCATCATCAGCATACACATTAGATCAACATAATCTATTATACTCTCCTTTCATTCATTTTCTTTATCTCTCCCTCCCTTCCTTTTTTTCGTCGCTCATTTCCAATCGTCATCTCATTATGCTTTCTCAATCGTCTCCCATTCCTGATGAGGACTCGAACAAGTTACTCAGCCCCAGCTTTTATAATATCAACACCGGCCCTGGTCCGACATGCGCATCCACTTCCACTCCAATTCTTTCTCGGCAACTACAAGGAACGAGTCGATCTCGTCGTTCCAGTGCATCTACTACTTGTGGTATCACTCCACCTGATTCTCCACAGAAATCAGTCTCTAGCGTCAGTAAAAAGAAACGTCAAAAATCACCAGATGATCCTGCGAGTGCAAAACGCAATGCCGAGTTTCACACAATGTTTCGGAGCATACCCGAAGATGACCTATTAATGGATGGTAAGGTACCACACACACACAACACACGATCGATATTTTGGGTTAATATCATCATCAGATTATGGTTGTGCATTACAAAAAGAGATCTTGGTACAAGGTCGCATGTATGTCTCCAAGCGTCACATTTGTTTCAATGCAAATATCTTTGGATGGGTTACCAATGTAAGACATCACGTGTGTAATTAAGCTCATCATTGATAAATCATCCTCTTTTATATAGCTCGTGATTGATTTTGCTGACATTATCGACATTGAGAAACGAACTACTGCCATCTTTATTCCCAATGCTATTCAAATCTCCACTCATCAAACCAAGGTAAATGATCATCATACAAAGAGAGAGTGTGTGTGTGTGCAAGAATGCAAGGGGAGAGAACAAGGAGGACAAGAAGAATGATGGCATGTTTTGCATACATCACTGATAACCTTTTACATTCTTTTCATGCCACCCCTTTTCTAGTATTTCTTTGGTTCATTCCTTTCACGTGATCAAGCGTTTGATCAACTCAAGGCTTTATGGCAAGAAGTTCGAAAACGATCCCAATCCACTGATAGTGGGGATAGCACAACAACCAAAGTGGATGATGAATATGATGATGGATTATTGACGGATGATACACTTTCCACTCTCTCGGGTGGTTATTCCATGGATGGTGATGCATTACCTCCTCCTCCTACCTTGGTCAGTCCACTGGATAAACCATCAGGTACTAATAGTACTACCATGAAAGAAAGGATGAATAATAACATCATGATTAGATATATGCCATCGACCTTATGATCGTCAAAAATCACTTGCAACCATCACTGCTGCAACCACCCATCGACCCCATCCATCACTGGATCGTCGACGTACTGCATCCGAGTCTCAATTATCTGCAAGAAAGAATGTTCAACAAAATCAACGCAGTGATACGACAGTATGCTCTTGTGATACGAATGGTGGTCATTATACCCATACCGTCATGGATCAGATGTATTCTTCAAGCATTGAAACCATCTATGGTATTCTTGCCAATCGTGCATTCTTGCAAAAATTCCTTTCAGAAACTGAAAAGAATACAGGTATGTTCATTGTTTATTCATCGCATGATATCACTCATGTTAATGACTGTCGTTTGATTAGATGTGCAAGTTGGCCCTTGGGAGAAAGGGGATGGTGGGGTTTCGGGGCATTTCTCCCGTGATATATCCTACATCAAGTCACTCAACAATTCCATTGGTATGTAATGACGATCTTTAGTGAATTATCGACATCCTAATGATAATGTATATAAGGTCCACGTTCAACGAAATGCTTGTTGAAGGAACAAGTCAAGCATTTGGATCTTGAAAACTCGGTCACCCAAGTCATCACCACCCAAACCCCTGATGTTCCATCGGGTGGTTCTTTTGTGGTGAAAACTCGCTTATGCATCATGTGGGCAGGTCAAGGCAAGGTACGAGTGCTGGTCACTGTCCTTGTCGAGTTTACAAAATCTTCTTGGCTCAAATGTATGTATTATCATATTTTTTTATTCACAATGATCGACGCATTCACACCAATCAATATTATAGCTACGATTGAGAAAGCCACCATTGATGGTCAAACCAATTATTACAAGTCGCTTGATATTGCCATTCGTGGTTATCTTCAACCTACACCACCATCTGCACCTCCTTTGAGCACAAAGCAACAACGCCGTCAACGTCGTCAACAGCGTAATCAAGAGACAGATCATCGTGGATCATCATCAGGTCAAACGACAAAAGATACTAAGTCAACAACCTGGTTGGATACTGTGATTCAAATGCTCCAACAATACCAACTTCCATCCATGCAACATTTGACAGTCCTTTGCATGTTTTTACTCGTGTTCATTAATTTGTTCATTGCTAGTAAGATGGGTCATGTCACACAACAATTGGAAAACGATGTCGTTGCCAACTGCAAAACACCTGATGCATTCAACAACAATCAACAATACCAACAACGCTTTCTGGAATTGGAACGTATGATTCGACAAGCCGGTAATAGCATCGATCAAGTCTCGAAAGCAGTTGAGGAACAACAACGCATCATGGTTCAACGTAATTGGCCTTCAATTTAGTAGCATCTTTCATTTTCTTTTTACAACGCATGTAGATACACATCTTGTTCTTCCTCCTCCTCATCATCTTTTATGTCGAGTAGTACTTTTATTACATTCCCCCAATTATTATTAAATTGGTTTGGTTTCCCTACATTACATTCATATCTACACTATACTTGTGCTATTGAATCATTTACAATGGCATGCTTTATAATATAATAGTGCAACAAGGTTGTCATGTGATTTCTCATGCATGGATGTCATGGCAACACAATTTCAATTGCGCGCGCTATGTGAATACAGCAACGCGTTTTTGGAGTTTTCCCGACTTGGACATGAACCACGACGAGACAACTCGCAATGACGAAGAAGAATGGGAAGATCCAGAACAGCAAGATTGGGAAAATGATATAAACGAGGTGCGTTCAGAGAATGTTTTGGAAGGACATTGTACTCAACACGGCAACAGAGCGATCAAGAAGACGATTGGCAAGACATCAACGTGATCGATTACTGGCAAGCAGCTTTCAAGGGATACATGGTATGTTTGCCCAAATACAAATAGAACCCTCTCCCATCCACCCATATTTTGTGATTGAACTGAAGACAATATTCAAGAGCTATCATAAAAAGGATGCTGATCCAGCCATCTTGATTCCTGCACCCAAACGACGATCCAAGAAGAGGTATGTTGCTGTAGTAGTACTATCTCGAGATACCAGTTTACTGAGATCCATGCTTAGGGAAGATCATACCAAAGGCATCAAGAGGAAATGGGAGGATGAAGATATTGAAGAACAAGGTGACGAGATTGAAGAGGAACAACAAGATGATCAAGAACAAGTTATTCAAGATGTTGAGGATGCAGAGCAACAAGAAGCAACAGAACAACAATACAATGATCCATATCAATATTACAATTACTATCATCAACAATATCCACATACTTCATATCAGGGATACACATCGGCTAATGTTTCGGGACATGAGTTTGCACAAGCACCACCTCCTCCACCACCTCCTCCATTTCCTAACAATCCATCCACAATGGCTGCTCAAGGTAAGAAGAAGAGGATCATTCACATCATCTTATTAATCTCTCCATAGATAATGAAGCATTTGCCAATATGATTATGGCATGGTATTACAGTGGCTATTACACAGGATATTACCAGGTTAGTATAATCGGAAATGGTTTTTATTCGTTGAATGAAAAAGGGGGCTCATGCTATTTGATAGGCTAGGCGTGGATGAAATGATGGGTGCTGCGACACTTGCTACTGCTGCGGCATGGATGGCTGCTGCGGTCAAAGTTGCCAATGAGTTTAAATAGGTCTTTTGCATTCTTTCCAATTAGTCTTTTTGAGTTTCTACTCTCATTCACTCCCCCTTTCTTTCACTTTTACATGGGCCTGGACGCCGATACCACAACAACTACACCATTAAACAACTCTTTGAGTCAATCCAACCAACATGACCCTTCTCTAAATGACAAATCGTCCAAACGACATGGTCCTAAAAGAAAGCCAAAACCGAAACCAGCATCTTCAACAGGTGACAATGTAGCAACAGCGCCACCAGAAGGATCGGCTGCCAACGATGCTACCAACAAAAAACGACGTGGATCGCGTCGAACACGTGGTGGACCTAAGCATGAGGAAGGTCAAAATGACTCTCCCAAGGATACCGTCAACAAGAAGCGTCAACGTCCTTCAAAAAAGACAACTGGTTCCACCACACCAGCTGCTTCCTCTTCCACGACAGTTGATTCGACACTAAATAATCATTCATCACAACAACAACAACAACAACAACAATCGGATTCAGTATCTAAGGAAACACCTTCAAATAAGAAGAAATCACGTCGAACCAAAGCACAAAAAGCATCCTCTCCAGAAAGCACAGCACCACTCAATCTTGCCAAACATCGTGCTCAAGCCAAATTGACAACAACTCAAGATGATATCGACGAGAATCATGTGCAAGACAATGTGAAAAAGGGATCATCATCACGTCGATCCAAACGATCTGGCAAGAAAAAAGCATCAGTAGCAACAGCAGCAGTGGATGATTTAGCAAGTGGATTGGCACAAGATTTACGTACATCCACGTATGAATGCATGGTTTGCTGGGATGTGGTACGAGCAGGACATCAAACATGGACTTGTGATTGTTGTTGGGCAGTATTCCATTTATCATGCATCAAGAAATGGGCTACTCGATCACTTCAAGGTACGAAACAAGAGAACTGCATGGGATCGTTTTGATACTCATATGGAATATAGAAAAAGAAACCAACAAGCCAGTGACTTCATGGCGTTGTCCAGGATGTCAATTTACAAGAACAGCTATTCCCAAGGACTATATCTGTTTTTGTGGCAAACAACGTAATCCAGAACCCAATCGTTACTTGACACCACACAGTTGTGGCCAATTATGCAAGAAAAGTCGCCAGTGTCCTCATCCATGTGTACTGTAAGTGAACGTGGAGATATTATCTGATGGAGGGTCATTTTATTCACATATATGTATATACATAGTCCATGCCATCCAGGCCCTTGTCCACCTTGTACAGCCATGACACCCATGATGAGCTGTTTCTGTGGAAACCATTCCCGTCAATTACGTTGCGTAGAAGCGGATTATTCTGTGCGTGGATACCAATGCGAGGATTCATGTGGCGAGTTGCTAGGATGTGAGAAACATGTGTGTCAAGAGAAATGCCATCCAGGACTATGTCCACCTTGTCCCTTGGAGGAGATACAAAAATGTTACTGTGGCAAGGATGAACAGACCATGCCTTGTGGTAGTGGCGTTGGTGTAACAAGTGGCGATCACGTGGGATATCATGCATGCAAGGCTACTTGTAACAGGTAAAATTAAGGAAAACTGATAACAATGGCAGAAAAACTCACTTTTTCTCCACCCTTGATAGACCTTTTACGTGTGGAATTCATCATTGTCAAAAAACATGTCATCCTCAAGATGTCGAGTCGAATACATGCCCATTTGATCCAAGCATTGTAAAGACATGTCCTTGTGGAGCAACAGCAATTGATTCCTTACTTCATGGCACATCACGTACAAGCTGCTCAGATGATATTCCTACATGCAATGAGATTTGTGACAAGAAACTACCATGTGGACACAACTGTAAACAATCATGTCACGCTGGAAACTGTGCACCTTGTCAAGAGACTGTCAATGTACCATGCCGTTGTCGATCCACCACATTCACTGCTACTTGTGCCAATGTCTGTGAAGCAGCTGGTGGTGAATCCCCTCTATGTGACAAGGTGTGTCGTGCTAGCAAGCATTGTGGAAGGCATCAATGTGGTGCAGTATGTTGTCCAGCAGCCAAAACAAAGGGTAGCAAAAAGACATCTATACGCGATCATGTGCATGAATGCCCTGAAATCTGTGGACGAACACTTTCTTGTGGAAATCACACTTGTCAAGCTCGATGTCACAAAGGAAAATGTCAACCATGTCTTGGTAAGTGAGTTGCATGTGATAGAATCAACATGATATTAACTTTATTAAAATTGTAGAAGCTGTATTTGATGAAGTGACATGCCATTGTGGTCATACTCGACTCGATCCACCTGTTCGATGTGGTACAACATTACCACCTTGTCCTCATCCATGCACACGTCCTTCACCTTGTGGTCATGTACGACTTTTACAACACAATTGTCATCCGGATAGTGAAACTTGTCCACCATGTGCCATGTTGGTGACACGTACATGTGTATGTGGAAAGACAGAGCTCAAGAATGTACCATGCTATCGAGGATCACCACGATGTGGCCGTATTTGCGACAAGCCATTGTCATGTGGTCGTCATTTATGCAACAAGTCTTGTCATGGTGGAGCGTGTTTGGCAGATGAACAAGTGTGTACCCAGATATGTAATGGAAAGCGTAGTTGTGGTCATGGTTGCTCAAGTCGATGCCATGGATCAGAACCGTGTCCAGAACAAGAACCATGCCAAACCATGGTGCGTGTAGCTTGTAAATGTGGTCAGAATGCTTTACAAGTCCCTTGCAATGCAACAGCAACAAGCACAGGATCAAAGCGTGAACTGGATTGCAATGATTTCTGTGCCAAGGTTGAAAGAAACCGTAAACTCGCCATGGCTCTCGAGATTGATCCTGAAAAAGCTGAGGAACCTGCACCTTCCATTGATGAACTCGGTTATTTTGATGATCCATTATGCGAATTTTACTTGGAGAATCGCAGTTGGTGCAAGCAAATGGAGACAACTTTGATCGATTTCGCAAAGGGATCCAAACAAGTGTTGCATTTCAAGCCTATGAAGAGTAACTTTCGTCGATTTATTCATCGATATAGTGTCCACTTCAACTTGGGCACTGAAGCTGTGGATCCAGAACCATATCGTAGTGTAGTGGTTCGCAAATCACTAGGTCAAGCACGTATTCCATCACCTTTACTCTCAGTAGCAGCTCATCATCCATCCATGAATCGACCACCAGCACCTATGCCAGAGACCAATGGATTGAAATCGAAACACCAGCAACCTGTGAATGCCCTGTGCTTATCTGATTTGGCGTTTGGTCTTGTTGAAACAGAGCTCGACTTGGAACTTGCCAAGGCTTTTGAAGACATCAAGTATAAATCCCAGTGGCAAACTGAATCTGATTCTGTACTGGTATTCCCAATATTGGATGACAAGTTAGCCTTGGATGAGAAAGAAGCCATGGTGTGGCAACTCAAGAAGGCGGTCAAGGATGTTGTTGTATCAAGTGGCAAGGCAGCTCGTGTTGACTGTTGTTGGGTTGATCGTCTTGGCAAGATCACGTGGACCGAACGAAAAGGAATCTTGGAACAGGAACAAGCATCTGAGCAACAGCAACAGCAACAACAACAACAATCCACGAATGTCTTTGATGTACTTGCTTCTGGTACGGATGAAACATTGGATGTAGTTCCATCCAGTGATGACAAGGATGCATGGGATCAAGAAGAACCGATAACGAAAGTTAGCACTACCCCTTTATCAGAAGATAAATCCCCATCAGAGGTAGAAGCCAAATAGTAGAACATTTTTTTTGTCATTATCAACCATGTATAATACAATCTTACTGATACCATCATTCTTAATTACAATCCTTTTGCATAAACAATCATCAGTAGCGTACAATTTTAGGGGCTAATCAGTTCCAGTCCCGGGATCCAGTGATCGACGTTTTGTGATACAAGATAGTATCCCCGCTCACCTCACACAAATTTCATATAGAACCAACGACATGGCTTGACACACTATTAAAAATAGCAAAGATGCACTCTACATTGTTCTCGTCCATTCGCTTGAAATTTCATGGTGGTTGTTTGGGAATATTACATGTGTGAGTAATTGGAATGGGGGATCAAAGGATGATCTTAATTAATGGGTATTGGATACTCTTACCATGAATGTTGATCTACCTATTGCAGTAAAGATGGATCTCGACCAACGTTAAGCAATAACCCAGCAAGCTAAACTCGGAGTTGACGTGAGATGGAAGCAAACAACAACGTAATAAAAGTTTATTTCTACCATTCATCATTCACTCATAGGACAACCATGTTATGCATGTGTCGATTGGAAAGGGATTTGTAAACAATAACAGCTGGAATTACTACTACAACTAGGATTCTACCCCTTTGTGTATCCGAGAACTGGGATCATTGGTATCTTTGTTTAGCGGAGACTTGATGCGGAGACCAAGTGGGTGTGTGAGAGTGAATATGTGTGTCAGTTCAATGATTAAGGATGGTTCCTAAGATTAAAGTGAAACCATTTGCTCAATTCCCAAAAGAGAGGTACACGGATTGAAAATCTCAAGCATATGACAGTTGCCAAACCAAGGCGGAATTTCAACGATTATAAGGGCCAAAGCAAGGAGGAATAAGAACCAAAAGCTTCTTCCTTTCTCCTCCTCACGAAAAAGTACCCAGGGACACTCTTTTTCCCCTTGCCTTTATCGATATACAAACATTACTTTTATTATAAACATGTTGGATGGTACTATTAGGTGGCTATTATAAAGAGAAACTAAACAAGCTAACCACCTTGTTGACAGATCAGAGTCGTCGTCGTCGTCGTCGTTCAGCAAGGCCACGATTGCAACCACGCCATGAGACACCTTTACACATTCCACAAGTTTCATGTCAACCAGCATGTGACTCTTCAGAACGATGCATTGCCAGTGTGAATGCGTGTAGCGATTGTCCAGCAACAGAGTGTGTGAGTTTATCAGCTTTAGAATTATCAACCACTACAGCTGAAGTAAGCAAGGCATCTGACAGCAACAATGATGGTGGCAATAGTCGCGTCGGATTAATTGCTGGCCTTACGACAGGACTCGTTGTAGGTGCAATCATTATTGTCTCTGTAGCAGGATTTGTGTTTTATAAAAGACGCAAGCATCGACGAGAAAAAGCACAACAACATCATCAACCACCACTTGAATTCAAATCGCTTGGTCCTCCACCTCCTGTTGTTGTGTTACCATCCACTGCGGTACAGGACCCGTTCCTTCCTCCATCACCGACAACAACGCCACCAACCTATTCTCAACCTACAACGCCATCCCCTGCACAGGTAATCATCATAAAATACATTGCATGTAGGCACCTACTAATGTGTATTTGTATAGCCAACATTACATGTAGAACCACCACAATCACCTGTTTTTATGGGCACATCATTACAAATTCCACGCTTGACTACACCTCCTTCTACAACAACCATCCGCCAATCACTCAATTTATTACCATCTTGTACACCAGCAACATCCATCAATCGATCCTCCTCTGTCAAGGTGACAAAATATGACTATCGGAACCATGATCTGGAGGATGAATTTGATGATACTGTTCAAATCCGCCGTGCTGTTTCAGTGAAAAAGAATGGCTTATCAAGATCCGCATCAGTGGGTGCTCATTCTCAACAACAACAAGCTGGTCGTTTACTTGTAGCCAAACCAACCATGGTACGCATTGTTACCAGAACAGAGGGTGGTGTCACACGTAAAGCATCTGTAAAAAGTGCCGATCCAGCACCTTCTCGTACAACAACTCCTATTGCAAATGATAGTAACAGTCATCTGGTTGCTACTACGGATTCCTCCTCTTCGTGTTCATCAGCTGATGACGATGCTGATGGTGATGATTTATTACGCGTAGAGGAACCAAGACCAAGGACGACGAGTTGGATATCACAACAAAGTGGAGAAATTACTGTGATCTGGGATCGACATGATAACAACAATGCTGAATCATCCAGTCATGTCAAATGATAATACGCCATCCTTTACATAACACCTTTGCCCTTCCTGTTGTAAATATATTATATGATTGCATGATTTTTTCTTCTAATACAAATTATCTATTCGTGTACTATTCATTCAATCACTCCTCAGTGATGCATTGTCCACAATGAGTAATCAAGCACACGACTTTGAATGTAGTCATAGACTTAATTTACAACATATGCAACATGATATATGCATGATGTTGTCATGACAACTCCCTGTACTCCTAATGAAGCATATTTCCATAATCAACCCAATGATGAACATTGTATGGATATATTGGATGATGACTTTGTGTGGGTTGGGGGGGAATAATAAGGTGACACCAATTCAATATCCGCATGGAGCAGCAAGCCGGGGGAGGAAGGGCTTTCCAAGCGTGAACAGTGGCTAGGTGATCCAACCCTCTTTTGAACAGTGACAATGGTGAGTGATATTCCATGGATTTATATATAGGAATGAATGAAACGACTCTATCTACAATGGATGAATCCTATATACGAATGGATGGATGATTTTTGGATACGGATGAACCAAATATCTCATGATACGATATGTGCATATTCTAGAGCGCCGAACAGCAGGTCAAGAAGAACCCCATGCGTCAGCTCAAGATTGAGAAGCTTGTGCTCAACATTTCCGTGGGCGAATCGGGTGATAGACTTACTCGTGCTGCCAAGGTGCTTGAACAATTGACTGGTCAAACTCCCGTTTACTCCAAGGCTCGTTACACTGTCCGTACCTTTGGCATTCGTCGTAACGAAAAGATTGCCGTTCACGTTACTGTTCGTGGTCCCAAGGCTGAGGAAATCTTGGAACGTGGTTTGAAGGTCAAGGAATATGAACTTCGTGCTCGTAACTTTTCCGAGACTGGTAACTTTGGTTTCGGTATTGACGAACACATTGATTTGGGTATCAAGTACGATCCTTCCATTGGTATCTACGGTATGGACTACTTTGTTGTCATGGG
>PTRB01000105.1:47768-64828 GCA_025094155.1 Lichtheimia hyalospora FSU 10163
CACACACACACACCATTTAGTATCACACAAGCATTTGCATCTTTCCTTTTTGCATTCTATTCCTCGTTTTTTTTACCATGCATGTAAATCTTTCTCTCTCTTTCCTTCACCCTTAGCATATAGTATCTACTTTTGACATTCCTTCTCATTGCAACATAAGATAAAAGCACAAGATGAAGTCTATCAGAATACAATGACGGTAGAAGCAAACGGCAAAATGGAATGATATATATTACGAAGGTTAAATGCGTGAGAGTGAGAACTATAGATACAATGTGAGAATAGTGGGGATGGATGGTGTGGGAGAATAAAATGGGAATATAATGATCAAAGAGGAATTAACGTGTCTACTACATGCCCTGCATCATTTGCTTTCGTTGCATTCTTTGTGCAGATCGTTTTTTCTTTTGTAGAATTCTCAACAAATCGCCATCGTCATCATCATCATCGGATGAAGAAGAATCCATCATATCGTCTAGACCACCCGAAAGAATAGGTTGAAGGAGAGGAACGTGTTTATTGGTGGGTGGAGGTGCTGGTGGAGGTGCTGTTGGTAAAAATGATGATGTAGCATGATCGTAAGGCGTTCTAGAAGATCGGCGAATATGCAACAAAGGATCTGTTGGGTCGTTGCGTGATTGTGGTGTATCGGGCATAGATAAAGATGTATTGCGTGAAAGAGAATCCCAAGATTGAATCGATGAAGCGTATGATCGACGAGAAGAACCATTTGAATCAGAACGGTCTACAGTTTGGTTTTGGTGACCAGGTCGAATATAGGTTGCACTGCTTGCAAAGGATGCTCGATAATTGCCAGAAAGACTAAGTCGAAATGATTCTGACGTAGGTTCACTATGGGTATCTGACATGTATGTAATGCTTTCATCATCATCATCGTCATCGATTGGAATATCAGCTCTTGGCCATGTTCCCACCACAATAGGAAGGTTGACTTGTGCTTTCTTTTCTTCACTCAATTTCGCACGCACGCGTACTTGATAATACATTCGAAGTGTTGTTCCTCGGAATCCAATCGTTGGTGGTGTCGTTGTTGGAATGGGTAATTGACAACTAACGGCTTGTGTAAAGTTGAAAGGGCCATAGATATTGATATCATGTACAACTGATCTTAGCACTTCCTCCTTGGTATAACGATGTCTATAGTGTTGTTGTTATTATTTCTCTATTTCCATCTCCTTGATCATCATTCCCTTGTTTACCTTCCATGCCGTATATCAGCAATTCTAACAAGTGATACTTTTAATCCCTTGGTGACCACTAATGGCTCCACAAAGTTCAGGGTTGCACCAACATGAACAATGCTCCCTAGGCGTCAATGATGTCAATAGTGTTACACATGATAGGGTTTTTAGTACTATACCTCTAGCGTATCCAATGTGAGGTGTTGTGACCCGGAGATGGCATAATTTGTTGAGTGATTTCGACACGCTGACGGATTTTTCTTGTGATGCTTTGAATTGAGCTTCTTCAATGTCAAGATACTCCAAGATGGGAACCACGTATTCTGCCTTATTGCAAAATGTTTCTGGCACCATGGGTCGATGATGAATAGCCGTCAATGTGTACCGTACCCGTGCTTTCTTGGCAAACTAGGAAAGGGAAAGAGCAAATGCATCAATATAAAACGCACATATAAACCACCAGACCCCTGTTCCTTTACCTCCATTGAACTAGTCAAATCTTCATTCTGAGGAACTTCAAACTCGAAAGGGAAAGTGTATGGCTTCGCCTCGAGAACAAATGTCTTATCATCACCAGATAATCGCAGTTGCTTGGTTTCTTGAAACAAGACAATGGTCTCCTTATCCTTGACTGTTAATAATACTTCGCCAGTAAACTTGAGCATGATATAACTTGTCTTGGTCGGATTCTTGGGATGAACAACTACATTGCCTAAACATATTGAACACGATGAGCAAATAGTTCCAGTGGGTGGGCGGGTGCATATAAGTTCCTATCTCTTATCAAGGAGTATTTGCATATCTATAAATGGATTCTCACCTTGCAAGTGTTCACCTGGAAAGTAGAACTTTTCTTCATTCAATGTAATGTCGAGTGTTTTGCCACTCTTTAGTTTCATGGTGGTATGCAGCACACGAAAAAAGAAAGGTGAGAGAAAAAAAGAGAATTATGCGCGCAATTGGGCTGCGCCCGTTCTCTGTGTGTGAATATGCGTGTGTGCTTCATTCTCCCTCAGCCCCCCGCTGTCCTCTCCCTTCAAAAATGTACTTGCCTGTGACCAGTTGATACTCGTACAAGTGCCACGTCGCCCTCTCCACTATTGTTGTTATATTGAACCTTGTTTATGTCATTGTGATAGGGTTATTATTCAAAGTCATTACTACTATTACTGTTCCTGCTGCTATTACTACTACTGCTAGCATGTTGATTGTTTTATGCTACATATGATTGCATACCCTGTTCTTTGTCATCAAAATGATAAGCTGAACCCAAAATTATTAGATCGTATGATCGTATCCTTATCACGCGTACGTTCTGAGATGGATTCTATCCCTGTTATTGTTTAGGTAATCCATTTGTTACTGCTACCTTCCTCTATCCCTAGACAATGTATACTTGAATTCTCACAATACACTAATTAAACAACGTTTATGACATGCATATTACCTCTATCCTACCGGATTCTCCTTTGTTGTTTGAGATTAGATGACCATGTGTTAAAGTCTTAAAAGGTTTTATGCAAGGGATCCGACTTGCACGTGAAATATGACATGTATACTCAGTCGTTTAAGACTGTGTATGATAGCACTGAACGTAGAACAATTCAAGATACTGAGATGAACTTACACAGGAAGAGAATGATGATCAAGATTTGTTACTGTGAATTGAAAGATACATACTCAGTGGGTGCTTGAGCCAAATGCTGCAGATATTATTGATGACCTATTACAGTTGCACCATTCATGATTGCATTTGCATATGCAAGCATTATTGTAAACAATTAAAGATGCACTTTGCCTTGGAAACTATAATTGGGGACTTGAGTAACTTAATTATCACTGACGGCCGCATATATTTTTTAAAAGGGCCTCGAATGTACTCTTGTGTCAAGATTCTCAAACTCGCGATTACTCCATATAAGCCCGCTCTTTCAAAGTTATGGTTGCACACATGCTTTCTTTGAAAGCTGAAGAATTTAAATGGCATCATCAACTTGAACCACCCTCCCCATCCAATGCATAAAACGGGAAACGTTGAATGACAAACTTCATCATATATTCCCTCTTCATCCATAAACCATAGCAATGTTTCATACGAAATCAAAACTGTATTCTCAATCAATGTATCTATTGCTTCAAGTGTAATGGGGAATCACTGGTGTACATCATCTAATAAAAACGATCCATGAGTATGTATAACATGTTATATCCTGAAGCCCATACCTCTTTTGCACCAACACTGCCACCACCACCAGTTACACCAAAAGTGGTCCACGATTTGGCATCTGAAGGTTCCAAAGTAGCCCATGAAACACCGCTGGTCTTTTTCAAGCTGATCTCGACCTTGGTAGTAAGAGCATTGTATTTTGATTGCTCAGGATCGATTGTCTATAGTCAATCACAATGAGATACCAATGATATACAATCATATGCACATTAACTTACGTGGAACAAAGGAATGGTCTTTGTATAGCGTTCATTGTTCTTCATTTTGATATCAATGGAGATTGATTGTTGCTCAAATGTGACCTTGGTATCAAGCTTGTTCTTTGCAAAGACGCTCAAGATGATATGAGTTTGGGTCTGGTACCAATCTGTCCGGCAATCCACCAGTTGTTCCTTCTATATCCATATCTCAATAACAATGTATATCACCATGAACTATGGCAACTCACCTGATTTTGACGACCCACAAAGAGATGGTTACCTTCCTTACAACCAGGGATCTTTAAGAATTCATCAAATTCGAGTACACGACGACGGCAACAGCTCCAGCCTTTTGAACCTTCATGGAACACAGGAGCACCTGGATGATAGATGCACTTGGCTTCAGCACCTTGACCACGTGATGTAGCATCATCCTTGTATTGAACACCACATCCTTTGCGTTTACAAGTAGCATTGACTGGTACAGGAACAGTTTCATCATCCTCTTCTTCCACAATCTCTTCGACAACTTCCTTCTTGGGCTCTTCCTTGGGTACTGTAGGCGATGCTGCTGCTGTAGGATTGCCATACACTTCAACACCATCCTTGGTTACTGATGGAGCAGCTGTAGTCGTTGTCTTGGTTTCAGTTGCAGGCTTCTTTTCCTCTACAGGCTTCTCAGTGGAGTGGCGACCGAATGTGCATCCAGCGATATTAAGAAACTCGTCAAAGTCCGTGACACGCTTGTCGCAACAAGACCAGCCCTTGAGACCTATTGAACCAAATGTCAAATGTTGTATCCATGGTAGCCATCGCGTCAAGTGAATTTACCTTCATGGAACACGGGTGCACCAGGATGGAATTGACAAGCTATATTATATATAGCACATGAGCATGTTTTATTGGAACATGGGTGCATGATCAGCTACAATGGATAGTTTACCGTTGTCCTTGTTGTCTTGTTCGGAAAAGTCTTGGTTGCAACCTTTATGCGTACACTTGACCATGATAGTCGTTGAAAGACGAAGGGTTTTAGGCAATCCACCTCTTTCTTTTTGTTTCTATTCCCGCACTCACCGGTGATCTAAACGTTGCCACTTTGGAGTATCTGTCAAAGAAGTTTAATATCAATCTCACTTTCTTTCTATCACAATGATATATAATAATCAATGTATTATACAGTTATAATGAACCAATACATCCCATTCCTTATCTCATGTTATTTACCTTCATCATCAAACGACATGATAAACAATCATTCCAGCATCTTCTGGAAAAAAAGGCACTTTGGAGTGATACGCTTTCCTTTTTTAAAAAGTTGCTGTCATTATTATGATACATATCTAGTGTCCATGGTTTTGTGTTAACATACTGCCACACATTGACGCTGACTCTGATGTGGGGAACCGTCATCGGTGTTTGTCACTTTGGCAAGAATGGGCTGTCAAGTGGTTGTAATAATGGATAGCTCTTAAAATCTTCGTGTGATATGCTACAAGGCACCAATAGGGAGCTTGACGTAAAACATAAGCGAGTGTAACATGTTATAATAAAGGAGCATAACGCATAGCTCGGGCCGGAGATTGCTCATATCATTTTTGCAGTCTTATGGTCACGACACGAATAACAACACATGCACGGATTCGTCATCTCAAAACAAACAAGGTCAAAGTGAAATTTTTTCGGTAATGTGCATTATACATGGTGAATGGATCATGTTGGTTGATTTACTGCAACATTGAGATCAGTTACTGGTATCATCCTGGTTCTGTTAGTACTATTAAACTGTTGGATCCCGTATCTTGGGTACAGCCAGGAACAACAGCAGCAGGTGCAGGATAAATGAAATGCAAATGGAAATAGGCGGGTGAATACAAATACAGCATGTGTGCCTTTTTTATGCTGCCATCCTACAGACACACTTTGACATGGATCCCAGATAACAAAGAAATGCTTCACATTCACATATAGGAAAAATCAGTCTTTCTAATCTTGTACACCATTTTCCCCTTCAACATTAAACAAAGCATCGATCATCATGTTGTATACTTTTATCAGTAAGAAAGTGGCATGTGGTAGGATAGATGCGAGACACATGATGAAACGCAAATAACGTGAAACCTCTTTCCCCCAAAGTTACATCACTTTTTGCCCGCCCATTTGTATCCATGTGGACAATACGGCATTACACGGAAGAACGACATTGCCATTTTAGAATGTACGGCTTAGTTTTATTGAAGCAACAACAAGGCTTGGTTCCATTTAGGGTGCATGGATTTACCTCATTGTGTAGTATATTAGGGCGTGTGAATAGAATGAATTTTGTGTATTAGGAGGAATAAGCGTGCTCGAGTGCCCTATTGACAAAGGTCCCCCTTTTTGTGCCAACAACACCTCTTGTGACACCCAAAAGTGGGTTGTTCCTCGGATCAGTTTGTGGTTCGTTGTACGTTTGGGGATAAGAAACTTGTTTCATCCATGAATGAGGATGTCAGTGATTAAGGATAATGATAATGTGTTTGATCGGACGATGATTCCTAGAGGGATTGCAACGAAAGAGCATCATGCATTGTTGTTATAGCAACAGCAACATTAATAATAATGACTCCAACAATTTATTTGGGTGGGGCGTCCTCACAAGCTGCGGCAATTTCATTCCCGTTGGAAAGCCCCTGGCCCTTTCTTTCTTCTTCCTCGCACCCACATATACATGTCTTTTTCTATTCCTTATCTTTTCAGAAGCAGCGTTAAAAAGAATAGAGATAACAATGCCACCACGCATCAGTCATTGCAATCAACAGCACCTGTAATTACAGGGATACTACCAACAACGACAGTCGATTCTTCCTCTTCCGGCATTAGTAGCGACAGCGATAGCAGAGATCAACCATACCCAACATTGGTTGCCATGACACAGTCTAGAGGAACAACTTGCTCTCGGAATCCTTCTCCTACTTCGTCAACAACCTCTCGATCCCGCCCAACCTCCCTTGGCACCCATCCCACAATGTCATTGGAACCCGAAGAATTGGAAGAGAATCGCTTTTATCGTTACATTCGATCGCATTTTAACTTGATCTTCTCACGCTCCACGGTTGTCTGTATTCCTCATTCAAGAGCCGTGGAAGGCATGATACTCACCAAAGACTTTATCGGTAAACGCTGCATAAATTACTTAGCACCCATTTAAGGAAACCCGCTGGTTCTGATTACAAGATCTTGTAAACTTCTTTAGAGACACACTCTTACAATCGATCACCCTATTATCAAGGGCAATACCAAGCAGCCAACGGCAAAGTGATTTCTATTGAACTTCCGATCATCCATACTGTGTCGGGTAAGTCGATCTCTATTCTTTATCATGTGCACCCCCAACTTTCTTTATAAATGTCGACATGATCCTGATATGAGATAGGTTTCAAGGAACCACGAACAGTTTATGTTATGGAAGAAGAAACGGTTTATATCGATAAGAAAAAGATTCAAGTCCTCCTTATTGAAAGAGCATTGGAAGGTGATCCTCTGGTAAGTACAATCTCATGATATTAGTTAACAAGAAGTATTTATTCGTTCCTTTAGCCTCCTCAACCACGAAGCCCGAATACTCTCTCAATCCCAACCGTGCGCAACTCGAAAACGTAAGTTTCTTTTGTCAAGTGATGTTTATCAATCCGCACAACATTTAACTCAGTTTGATCTAGTGACCTTGACTTTCTCAACATGCTCCCAGAGAATGCTGAAGCCATGTATGAACTACAAATTGGTGTGCAAAAGTTTGTCAATACCTATGTCTATATTCGTGGATTCAATTCCTATACCGTGGATAAGATTCAACACATGTATGGCAAAGCTTATCGAGTAAGTAAGATATCTCAATACATGCATTCAAAAAGACTTAACGATCTTGCTTAGACCATATTGCAAAAGAATAGCCGATTACGTGAAGCATGTCGGATCCAAGCTGAGCATGATCACTTTTTGGAACTAGTGGAAAAGTAAGTATACTTAATGCTAAACGAACAACAGTGAGCTGATGTAAAACACATGTTTAATAGCGTTGTCATGGGGTTCCTGTACGAGAAGATTTGGGTTCAGTCGCTGCGTACTATATTGCAATCTCAGGATAACTACTTGGATTCCATATGCAGGGCTTATGCTCGGGAGACAATCACCCTTGATCGATATGCTGTGGGCCATCCTATGACGAATATGCCACTCGAATGCTTTCAAGGAGCTATTGCTTGTCTTCGTCGAGTGGATACCGCAACAGAAGGACCCATTTCAGTGGATGATGACAGACTTGCTGCTCCAGTGCTGCAAAATACATCCGGTGATCAACTGGCATTCACCCCGTTGGAAAAACTTGCATGTGTTCGTATGACATTAGACCTGATTACTACAGCAGTTTCGGATTATATTCAGAGTACATCAGTTAGCATGATCAAAGATGGTAAGTTGTTTATTTGAAAAAACGAGTGAGAAAATGAGATGCATTGACCAATCTAGCCAAACAAGATGATTCACCGGTGACAGCTGATGAAATGATACCATTGCTTGCATATATCCTTGTACACAGTCGCATTCCTCGTATTGCTAGTCTCGCCTTTTATATGGAACACTTTCGCCTTTCTCTTATTGAACGATCTGAGTATAGGTAAATTCTCACCTCTCCTATCCACCCCCACTGTTTGCTGACTCTCATATTGCAGCTTTGTACTTGTCACGCTTAAAGCCGCCTCCGATTTCCTCAAAGGTGATCCACTCTCCCTGCATGATGCTAATTCAAGCGTATCCACTCTTTCGACATCATCAACCCCAACAGCACTTTCACCAAAATTACAAAATATTCGAACGCGATCCACATCCTTTGGTTCATCTCCTATCACTACCACTCAAGCTAATGTCCCTGGTTCGCAAAGCACAATGCATTATCGATCAGTATCCATGTCATCCGCAGCAGGCGCCCCTAGTTTACGGCATCGTAAATCACAAAGTGCCGATCTGCATGGTATGGCTGTTGCTGATGCAGCTGGAGATGAATATGATCGCACAAACAATCGACGCAACTCTTTAACACCCAGTGTCATTATTCGTCCCATTGTTGCTCAACAACAAAACAACAATAACAACAATCGACGCAGCTTGGATATCAGCAATGATTGGATGGTTGGAAAACATCACCAGCACCATCAAGCAGCACCTACAATACCCACCATTAGCCATTCACGTCCTATTGTCTCTACCACATTTCCTACTATATCCAATTCTACTCCGCTACCAGGTCTCAATCCAAATTCAACATTATCCTCTGCACCCACTGCCATCATTTCAGAAAACCGTAGATTGGCACGCTCTCTCAGTTCAACGTCATCGCTCTTTTGTGGTCAAAATGTACATCATCCCCCAGAAATTATCAATCTACGCAGCAGCAGAGCTCGTCCTGCATCCATCTGCATTGATCCCCGATCGATGCATCAAGACAAGGAGGAACAAGAGGATGATCTGGGTGACTTTCTTCTTGGATTACGAAATGTGGATGCTGATATTGTTGGAGAACGCTCAGGGGCCTATCGTGCAGTTCGACGACTTTAGTTTCAACCGTATAATTATCTTTCACAAAAAAAAATGTACATATCTAGAACAATGTTTCGATGGACAGTGTTATATTATTAATGGAGCTTCTTGGGGTTTATTACACGCGTTGTGATGTTGTATGATGAATGGGGGGGATACATGCAAGGAATGAGGGAATCAGTGATCTCTATAGATTTCTTTTGCCAAAAATGCTGCTACATCTGGATCTTGCCAATAATTGAGATGCGTAGCCAGTGCACTCCAATAAGGATTATCTAGATTATTCTCTGGTAAACAATAATCGACTCTTCCAGTCACGTTGAGTAATCGTAAACGACGTGCACCATCAGAATAAGGTGATGTATCTGCCAACGGAGGAGGGGGTGATTGTCGTGCAGGTGAATTATTCCACATGGAGATGGTCACAGCTGAATCACTACTGGAACGTGAATGGGTAGGGGATCGAATGCTATCAGGGACGCTTAAATCCTGGGTTGCTCCATTTGTTGTCAGTTGATCAAATACTGCAGCATCATCATCACTGCTGTTGGCTGATTGCATATCTTCATACATTTGTTGTTTGGATAAACCAAGTCCTCGCATCACAAGATTCGCTGTAAGACCGTATTTGATGGATTCGTACATGGCACCCGCCCGATTGGTTAATCCACCTGAACCACTTGCACGTTTTCCTTTCTTCTTATCCATGATGAGTTCTTTGATGTGTGGTATCATTGCTGGTTTGAAGTTTGTACTGTATTGACGGGAAATAAGCGGCTCAAGTCGATACGCTACTGGATCAGACTAGATTATGGATTAGTTTTCAAATATATTGCATGCCAATGCTACACATACCCTGTTGAAGATATTGTACAGATTCTTCACCGCTGGGTAACAACACTGAGATGTCTCTCGACCATGAAAGCCTTTACTTTTCCTTGATGCCACTCGAGTGCCCTTGACTAGTAACATCACACCTGCTGGAGATCCAAGACCGAAAAAGTTCTCTGCGGAAAAGAGCAATGCATTGGATTGCTGGTACTGCTTCAAGCGATCTGGTTGTTTCAAGGCAGCCAACAAGCTTGCTTTATCAGGTGGTGGTGTAATGGGTTGTAACGAGAGCATGTCTAGAGTAATAAGCGCCTATAAAATTCAATCCATGTTAATAAATGATTTGTTTTACTTGAATGGTTACTTACACCAAGAGAGTGACCCACTATAGAAACTTTTCCATTCCTCTCCAAAAAGTCGGGATTCCGCTTAATGTATTGAAGATAAATGCCATTGATAAGTCTGCAAATCGATGTTGTCATTTGCTCTCGGTATTTGGGTGTGAGATATAAAGGAACTAATATGATGAATGGATGGATTAGCACCATATCATTCCATTCAAGCATGATGTACTTACTGTCCATAATCACATTGGATACAAGTGAGCGTATATTGGGTACACTGTCGACTGTCAATTCCTCCAAAGTAGGACACCCATCATCGCCATCGGGCATACCAAGATCAGCTTCAGTGTGTTGTAATCCTTCTTCACGCGATATGCCAAATTTGATCTCTTGACGCCAAGGCACTGGTAAGAATTGGATCCCATTTGGTCGATCAGAGCGTATGGCAGCAGCATAAGCAGATTTCACCCCTCTCCGCAAATTGTCAACATCTGGAAAAGAATTATTATCGTTAGGCTTGTATAACCAACCACCTTTTGCATAAACGTACCATCAATGAAACTTTGACCAGCAAATCGTTGACCAGCACTATATCACACATGACAATAATGAGTCCCATTGTCATTTTTGTTTCCTTTTTCAACTTACCCGGGTATAACGAATACCAAATGATCAATCTGACGTGGTTCTTTACCATCATCATCACCTATTTTGATGGTATCATCTGCTCCTGGTGCTTCGATACAAATTGCATCATCATCATGTACACCTTCTCCTTGTTGTTCTTGATCTGCTTTACGTAATGTTGATAATGAAGGAGATGATTTTGATCCTCGTAATTGTCTGTCAGTGGTCGCCTGATATCCTCGCACCAGCCTTGTACCACCGAGATTTTGCTTGTTGGTGAGACGTGTGATGATGCTTTTGGCCAATTTGCTGCTAGTGCTATTTCTGTAAATGACGTCGTTGGATGAGTTTCTCTTCTTGAATCGATAGATTGATATACCTTACGATAAAAGCCATGCACTATGTGGACCTGTGTATGCAACATATTGTCCCAAGTAAGGTCCAAGTAAATTCCATTGTCTCTCGACAGGTTGACTTGCCAACGCTATCTCCAACTTTTCTTCCTCGAGTGTCGTGGTCGATGCTGTTGCTGTTTCCTCTTTACCTTTGCCAAGGCTTGGATCACTGTAAGGCTTGTACTTGCTATATAAGGGTATAACTAATGAGCATCATCACGATCCCATACCATGTTAATTGACATGACTTACCGATATCCTGCTTCCACTTGCTGAGCAAGTGCTTCCTCACATGGTACCCATTTAGATCCATCCGATTGCATAAACCATGTTGCACGCCGTACAGGGTATGTGGGTCCTTCCCAATACACGGGTGATAATGTACGATAAAACACCTTGACATCAAATAAATGATCTTCATTGACGGGTACAGTTGTTGACATGTCTTTGGACTAAGCAACCCCCCTTATCAGTTATGTTGTTGCTATGCAATGTCATTCTTTTTACCTCAAGAGCTTTCTCCAATGCTTCAGAATCCCTTTTCGAAAATGCCACCCATTTGAGTTTCTTGGATCGCGTACTATCAACTGCATAAAACCTATTGGAAATGAAGCAATCTTGAGTACGAGAGAGAAGAGGGGGAGAGATCGTTTTGAATGCTATTACCATCGAGGTTCTAAAGGAGGAGCGTTGGGATCTGGTGTAAGGCCTAATGTACGTGGACTGGCGAGTGCAAGACGAGTATTGTTGACATCTCGCTCCAACATGGCAAGGCTATGGAAAGGAAAAAGATACAAGTGGGCTTCAAACGCGGCTCCAGAAATTGTAAAGGACGTTGAGCTCTTTGTGTCACCTGTCCTGCATGTCGTTTGTTGCACCACCCAAAGCAAATACGCCAATGTGTGTCAATTCCCCTGTTGCTTCATTATCTTTTAATGTGACATTATGATCATCTTTCTTCATTATTAATACAATGAATGATATTTCACTTTATTATAAAGGAAAGGTGGATGGGTAGAAAAGCGGGATTATGCATTACGGTGCATGACCTTGTCTCGGTGCATTGAAAACCTGGTTTGATATTTTACAAAAGCTCTCTCTTTCTCATGATCTTGTGTGTCATTATGCCTTTCAAATGATAATCAACAATAGCAAGAACATAACTGTACTATGCTGTATGCATGAATAACTCACAATATGTACATTCCATTATGTATTGATTCTGATAAAAATATTTAGTCATCGTATAAACTTCCATTTGAGTAATAAAGGGATGATGTATGTTTTATGTGAACAACAAACTTGATAACAATCATGCATAATATTCTTGGTAGCTTAATTGTAGATTTGCAGTGTCAATTGTTAATCTCTTTCGGAACCATCAAATTAACAATTTATTCAAATCAATATAGTATTGCTTATAACCAGTCTATGATATTGGATACAAGTAAAGTATGGATAATGATTAGCAGCAGGAGTAGTAGTGAGCAGGTGCTTGAAATTCAACCCCAGTTGAGCCACTGGGGACTGAGCGTGCCAATAAGTTACACGCTGGTGGAAATGATAGCTCCTTCTCTTCCGCCAACAGACAACGCTCTAGGCTACACCCATCAGCAATGGTACGATGATCAGCAATACATCTTTTGTTACATTTATTACGATGGATGGATGCGATACATTCAAGATGAAGGGTGGATGAATGATCTAGCCGATGGATTAACATTGTGTACCCTTATATATAGAGTGCCGAACAAACCGCCAAAACCAACAAGATGCGTGGTCTTCGCATCGAAAAGCTCGTCCTCAACATTTCCGTTGGTGAATCTGGTGATCGTCTCACCCGTGCTGCCAAGGTGCTTGAACAATTGACTGGTCAAACTCCCGTTTACTCCAAGGCTCGTTACACTGTTCGTACCTTTGGTATCCGTCGTAACGAAAAGATTGCCGTTCACGTTACTGTTCGTGGTCCCAAGGCTGAGGAAATCTTGGAACGTGGCTTGAAGGTCAAGGAATATGAACTTCGTGCTCGCAACTTTTCCGAGACTGGCAACTTTGGTTTCGGTATTGACGAACACATTGATTTGGGTATCAAGTACGATCCTTCCATTGGTATCTACGGTATGGACTACTTTGTTGTCATGGGTCGTCCTGGTTACCGAGTTGCTCGTCGCAAGCACCAAAAGAGCACCGTTGGCTTCAACCATCGTATCAAGAAGGTAATGGAAGAATTGAATCATACATTCATAACATGGCTTTAACATTGTATGCTATTTTATTAGGAGGAATCCATGGATTGGTTCAAGTCTCGCGTGAGTAATATTTGAGTGGAATATGGAATGAATGATCATTAACACATGAATTTCTTTTATAGTTCGATGGTATCATCCTCAACAAATAAGTTTATCGACTTGTCTTTATGTGCGCGTCAATAAAACGATTTTTGAAACGAATATGAATTATGATTATCAGCATAAATGAGATATATTTGATAATGATAATAAAGAAATAGAGTGTATACATGTGTCAATGTCAATACAAATATGGGGGGATCATGCAGCGAAGCACAAATCATTTGCTCAGCCACCAAATAGCCAATCAATAGTTAGTAGTCTCGCTGGGAAACGCGACCAAGCGCTGGTTGTGGTGTGTGTGGTTCCTTTTACAGCGCACCCAATCGATCGTCATTCAGTTGAAAGAAATAATATAGCAACCATGGTACGAGTCAACAATATCCGATCAGCACACTCATATGCTCTATTGGCATTCGCTAGTAACACTTGTTTTTATAGTCGTCCAAAGGATCAAAGATGACGAATATCATCAACTACCGTCTCCGTATTACGTTGTCGGATTCGCGTACTTTAACGGGTCAAATGCTTGCTTTCGATAAACACATGAACTTGGTGCTCGCCGATTGTGAAGAGTTTCGCAAGATCAAACCAAAGGGCAAGAAAGCAGATCAAGAAGAGCTTGAACAAAAACGAACACTTGGTTTAGTTATCCTACGAGGTGAAACGATTGTCAGCATAAGCATTGATGGTCCACCACCACCACAAGCACAAGAATCAAAGTTACGAGGACCTGCAATGGCTGCTGGTGTAGGCATTGGCAGAGTAAGTATCATAATGCATTGGATATATACACAATCCATACTCATCAAGATTGGTATCATTTTTTTTTAGCCTGCTGGACGTGGTTTGCCTGCTGCTCCTCCTCCAGGTGCTCCAATGACTGGTTTGGCAGGTCCTGTACGAGGTGTTGGTGGTCCTTCTCCACAGGTATGATCATATTGGATAATCTATGTGATGCATTGGATATTAAATGCTGTGTTCATATATAGATGATGCAACCAAGACCTGGTGGTATTCAAGCTGGTCCTGTTGCTTATGGTCGTCCTCCTATGCCTCCACCAGGTCAAGGTGTAAGTAAAAATGAATCATGTGCAATATAATATATAATGATACAATATGGATTATAGCCCTTGCCACCTGGTTTCCGCCCACCACCTGGTATGCCACCTCAAAACTTCAGACCACCACCACCTGGTTTTAGACCACCACCACCACCCCCAGGCGCTCCAGGCACTCCTCCTCCAGGATTTAGACCTGGCATGGTAAGATAATAAGGAAACAGTTGGTTTTATTATCAGGGTTCTAATCATCTTTGTTCAATAGCCACCATATCCTCCTCAAGGCGGTCCTTATGGTAGACCCCCATCGTCACAGTAGTGTAGCACAATTGTTTCTTTTATATGTATGCGATAAATGTGGAATATGCCTTTTGTTATTTCTTTCATACTCTATCATCATAGCTTTGTATCCTTGTCATTGGATGATTATCTTTATGGATGATGCTACTATGCAATCTGCTTCAATTTGGTGTACACGACACATGTATAGTGGAAATCACAATGCCTTGAACACATCATGATATTACTCGTATTAATATGTCAAATAAGCAAGATGCTACAAATATCGTTTACAATGTTCCATATCATCCTCCCGTAACATTCGCATATCCAAGTCGCTTATCTGCATATTAAATGCAATCTGATCCCTCTGCTTAATGAGAACGTTTTTTTTAACTACATTCAAAGGTTGCATAAGCTTACTGCTATGGTATATAGTAGGCGACCTGCAGTTCTAAGAAGAAAGAACCCCCTCCTATATGGATAAATGCATACAACATGCCGAATTTTCACATTGTTATCAAATCATTTAAAGGTTTACTTTAGATGTGTTTTATAATACATTTGATTAAGGGAAGCATTGTACTAGCTGCATGATGTTCTATTTTAGTACATTGACTCAGCGTCTTGATAACTTGATACATGCTGGCACAGATTTTATGATAACAGCCCTACAAGATATCATTGAAGCCAGCTCTTGGTATCAATGAATGAATGATACAACTGTTGTGTGGCACAAGCAGACCTTGTATCCAAAAAGTCAATGTTCGGATTTTGCCATGCATTGATTGATGGACGCTTACTATTGGTTCAAGCCATGCAAGTCCGCAAAGCGTAGAAAACAATCGTGGTTGCTTGGAAGCAGCAAGGTCTTTCCTTTCACACAACGATTCTTATTTCCTCATGGCTACTCGTGTTTATATTGGACGCCTTGCTCGTGACGCACGTGAACGTGATTTGGAACGTCTCTTCAAGGGATATGGCGACATTCGTGAAATCAACATCAAGAACGGTTATGGCTTTGTTGAATTCAAGGATCCTAGAGATGCTGAGGATGTCGTGTATGACTTTCACGGCAAGGACTTTCTAGGTGAAAGGTAAACCATGAGCCATATCTATGAATATAAAAAGATGCTAATATCATTACTTTATAGAATCATTGTTGAGATTGCTCGCGGTACTCGTCGTGGTCGTGAAGAGCGTCGTCGTCGTGATGATCGGTATGATTGAAATAGCATATAGTGAACACCAATGACTTATATATTCTTTATGTAGTCGTTCGTATCGTCTCTTTGTTGAAGACATTCCAAGTGGCACCAGCTGGCAGGTACGAATCATTGCAATAGGCCCACAAAAAAAAGAAGAGGGATAAAGAAGGGTGACAAAGGGATTCCATATATCTCTTGAATCTCTTATTGTTCCCATCTGGTCGATTGGTGTGGCTCTTGGTCCTCCTCCTCTTTCCTTTCCCCTCTTTGAATGGATGGATCCTTTCTCTCTCTCTCTTCTCTCATTTCCTTTCTTGTGGGGCAAAATTGTACTGGGACAACAAATCGTTTCTCTAAATCAATCTTCTCTTCCCATGGTCCACGGCTCTGTTTTTGCCTTGTCTGCCCATACCAATAGGATCTCAAGGATTTGATGCGTAAAGCTGGTGAGGTGACATTTGCTGATATCATTCGTAGTCGCCCTGGTGAAGGGTAAGATGTTGATTCATTGATTGATATACATGTGTCTTATTAACATGTTCTTATCTAGTGTCGTTGAATTTGCTCATCGTTCCGATATGGAGTATGCTTTGAGAAAGCTTGATGATGCTGATCTTAATGGTCAACGTATTCGATTGTTTGAGGTATGTGATTCATTTTTTTTCTCTTTTTATTTATACATGTCACTAATATCGCATTATATAGGATCGTCGCTCTTCACGTCGTTCTCGTAGCCGTTCTGCATCACGTAGTCGTTCACCACG
>PTRB01000105.1:64928-103480 GCA_025094155.1 Lichtheimia hyalospora FSU 10163
AACTTTGGTTTCGGTATTGACGAACACATTGATTTGGGTATCAAGTACGATCCTTCCATTGGTATCTACGGTATGGACTACTTTGTTGTCATGGGTCGCCCTGGTTACCGTATTGCTCGTCGCAAGCACCAAAAGAGCACCGTTGGTTTCAACCATCGCATCAAGAAGGAAGAATCTGTTGAGTGGTTCAAGACTAGAGTAAGTTGTAAAGAAAGGAACAATCTCTCTAGGATAATGATATTCACATGATGCTTGTTTTATTTCTAATAGTTTGATGGTATCGTCTTGAACAAATAAGAGCATTGACTTGCATGAATAATAAAATGCATCCACCCAAGAGCGTTGTGCAAATGAATTTATTGTGTTGTGTTGTGGGTATTATGATGATAGATATGTACAATAAGATGATGGGTTGCAATGGCTTTATCCACGTGTTGCTTCTGCTGTTCGCCACGGTCGTCGATCCAATGGACATTGCTCACTATTCGTGGAACTTGACAACCACTTTAATAAACAATGAAGGTGAAATGTATGCCCGCATTCGCCATGAATCAAGGGACATTCCTCTCCAGGCATCTCGCACTTGGGACAAGTCGCATCAAAGGAAGTTTGACAAATGCCACAAATGTTATTGTCGCCAACATCCCAAGACCAGTATGCGACCATGTTAGCTGATTTGATCTTGACTTTCATAGTTTGAGTTTGTGCGGAAAAAGATATAAAACATAGATCGCGGTCGCGTTTCATTTCAATTTGTTTGCCACTCCTACTTGGTGTTTATCTTTATTGATAACAGGCAATTTTGTGCTATTCATCATCATCAGAATCCATTCCAACATGCTTGGTTATAGTAAAGCGTCAGAGATTTCATTTCTATTAGAAGAGATGGTTGCTATATCCCCAACACCCTTTTGTTTCCATGACGACCATAGTAGTATAGCATACTAGCCCACTCCACTTGCTTTGTATCATGGGATCCAATACTTGTCAAGAATATATAAAGATGTCGATAATGATACCATGAATGAGTCTTGTGTATAGCTTATATTGTATGACGATAATTGCAGGCACTGCTAATAGTATTAAACATATACACAATGTATGATGCGTATGATACGTATGATTGATCATGTATAGTATATAGGGTGTGTGCGTATATCTTGATATGACGACTATCGGTGACAATTTCCTTTTCTATCTCGGCAATAATGTGCACCTGCATAATCGACGTTGCCAAGTACCGACAATGATGCTGCTAATTGCTCCGCTCTTTATACCTAACACCATCTTTCTCCTTTCTCTCACTCTTTTCACATGCATGTACATGGCCAGTGGTTTATAGAACCAAAAACCAACCGCACTGTTCTTTTTCGTGGTGTCAATGTGGGTGGTGGAACCAAAGTACCTCCCACCATTCCGTCTCATGAGCCTAGTGGATATTGGCAAGACTATGATCGCAATGTGACCTTTGTTGGCAGACCATTTCCATTGGAAGAAGCTGACTTGCATTTACAACGATTGGTGGATCACGGTTTCAATCTGTTGCGATTCATGGTGACTTGGGAAGCCATTGAACACCAAGGACCGTAAGTGTCGTCGAACAAGTTGTTCACAAAGAATAAAGTACTCATTATCTCGTTCTAGTGGGATCTATGATGAAGAATATATCGACTATGTCATTGCTTTGCTGCATAAATGTCAAGAATATAACTTGAAGGTGTTTATGAATCCACATCAAGACACGGTAAGATACACGAAGGAAACAATCAATGACAACAACAGCAACTCATTCCCTAGGTTTATAGTGGTCTCGACACTGTGGTGGATCAGGACATCCTGGATGGACACATTTACTTGCAGGATTGAACCCGGATGAATTTGCAGCAACAGGTGCAGCGTTAGTGCACAATGTGTATCCCGACCCTGAGAACTTTCCCAAGATGATTTGGCACACAAACTATCAAAAACTAGCATCAGCAACCATGTTTACACTCTTCTTTGCTGGCAAGACATTTGCACCTAAATGCATTGTGAATGACATTCATATTCAAGATTACCTTCAATCACATTATATCAATGCATTCAAACAAGTGACACAACGGATTCATGCCGAAAAGTTACAAGGCAATGTGGTGATTGGCTATGATACGATGAACGAACCAGGCACTGGGTACATTGGCAAAGACAACATCACCAAATTATCGGACGATGATGTGGATTTCAAAAAAGGAGATATGCCAACAGCATTTCAAGGAATGAAACTTGGATCAGGGATTCCTACCAAAGTAGAACGCTGGGTATTTAGCTGGCATGGACCCAAAAAAGATGGACATGTATTGATTGATCCTGGTCATGCAAGGGCGTGGTTGTCGCCATCTGATCGCACTGCAGTCGACACGTGCTTTTCATGGAAACGTGCAGATGACTGGCATTCAGGATGCATTTGGGCACTTCACGGCGTGTGGGATCCATCCACAGAATCTGTCATGCGACCTGATTACTTCAGCTCACATCCAATCACACATGAACCTATCAGCTATCAACATTTCTGGCTTGACTTTGTCAAAACTTATGCAGACATGATCCTCCATTTCCACAAGGATGCTATTCTCTTTATTCAACCTCCTATCATGGAAGTACCGCCTTCGTTGCCTTCCAAGTACAAGAATCTTGCATTTGCTCCACATTGGTACGATGGTTTGACACTCGTCAAGAAACAGTGGTGCAACTATAATGTGGATTATATCAATCTCAAACGTGGCAAATATGGTCATGGACCATTACGGTTTATACGTGCTTTGCGTATTGGTGAAAAGGCGATCCGACAGTGCTTTGTTGACCAGATCAAGACACTTAAAGAAGAAGGATGTGATACCCTTGGCGAGTATCCTTTCGTATTGGGAGAAACTGGTATCCCATATGATATGCAACCGGTCAAAGCATCAGCACTTTCCCGTGCCATGTCGTATGTCATGGTGCACTTGCTAGGTTTAGCTCGTATGCTTGTTGGCAAGTTTTATCCGATCAATGGACCTGTATCACCACAAAACAAGGCAATGGATGCGACTATCAATGCGGCTGAGCGTAATCTTGTGAGCTATACGCTGTGGACTTATGTGCCTGATAACCATACCATATGGGGTGATTTGTGGAACGGTGAAGATCTCAGCATATGGCAGGAATCGGCTATTCCTCGTTCATCTCTTCAAGATGGGGATAATGGATCAGTGACTGATACCAGCAGTGATACCTTGCTACCTGATCAACCTGATTCGCTTAGCAACAAAAAGACGAATGTCATTGGCACAGGGATAAATGCACGTAATATCATTTCATTGCATCGACCACACCCACACAAAGTTGCAGGGACTCCGCTCTCAATCCAGTTCACATCACCTACTGAAAAAACTCGTGCAAACTACACATTCACTTTTCAACCAAACAAAGACACTCAAGGACCAACCGAGATCTATGTCCCATTGGTTCATTTCCCTACATTGGATGAACAATTAGATATTGTTGTATCATCCGGCAAGTACGAAATGACTGTACACAATGATAAATATTGGATGCTTGCATGGTGGTGCGACAACAATGCCGACAAGCAAACATTGCATCTCACAGGAATCACTCAAACACTCATTTGATACGCTCTCCCCCATATTTGTTTCATACTATCTAATAAATTCTCTCCAACTGTTTTTGTACTTGACATGAATCAACATTGCCTAGTAACAAGTGTGACAAAACCCTGCTATCTCTTAAACTGGAATGATGCAACTCCGTTATCCCTTTTTCTTTCTTTCACTTAAGCTCCTGGACATGACCATTCAATGATTGCTTTGCTCATTCTAAACAATTCTGGAGACGTCATCTATCAATCCACTTTTTCGACACAACAGCAACCGAACGAAGCGAATATTATACGCTTATTTCTACCTCTCTTGGTATCCAAAGACCTCTTAAAAGCCAACTATCACGACCGCATACACTATGTTCACCATCGCAACAAGACCATTGCATTCTGGGAGGTAAGTAACAAGTTATATATTAATGTACATTGTATTCACACTGTGTTTAGAAACATGGACTACTTTATCTCATGTGGACGAAGAGAGGAACAGTACCGGCGGATATGCTACAACATCATTTACACATTATCGACCGACTCTTACACTTCCAGTTTGGTCCCCATTGGTATGACAAGGTGGAGGGTATAACAACATCATCTACAAGACCATTGCGATGGCGAGAATCATTAACTATATCACATACCGACATTGCTACATGTCTTTCACGTCTCCCGTTCTTGATGGTGGCTGCACCTCTTTTACCACGACTTTATTCTCCTGAGATGCTATGTTGTGTTGAACAAGTCGAGTTACAAGATGATTTACGATTACGATTGGAAGAGTGCCTTAAAGAATCCTGCGATACAGCATTTGGGAATCATCAAAATACATCATCACGATTTGTATCCTTCTTCGCCACTCCTCCTTCTTCACGGAGAGTACTCAACCTGTCACCCCTGATGAGACATTATCAGCACACTGAAAATCATCACCATCACTATCAATGGACGGATGCACTTTTATTTGCCAGAGATAAATTGGTTTTACGATGTTCTAAATCCAACAATCAAGATGATTTACTCGAGTCAACACTCCCTTCAGATGCGCTGTTATTTCTAAAGAACATGGCATTTGAGTATGCTGAACAAGCAGCTGCTAGAGAAGGTAACAATCAACGCTTTATTTTAGAATCTCGTTTTTACTCATCCTATTGATAGATATTGCAGAACAACGAATGTCACGCCCATCTGCCAGTAGTAGTAAATCGCATGACACAATCGAGACAAGGTAGGACAAATCGATTCATTGTCATGGTAACAACAACAGCTGATAGTATCACCTAATTAGTTATGACGATGACGACAATGGACCCACACCACAACCTTCATCTTCGGAAGCAACCAGTCAAAAATCATCTGTCACTTATGTTTACGATTCATCCTCAGTATCAGCACCTTTCAAAATTAGAGAAAAGTCAACATCATCCGTTACAGTCGCTTCATCCAATTGTTCAACACCTTCACTTTCATGGAGTAGTCCACCTATTCTTATGCATAATCAACTTTTATCTCGATTATCTCGCAAAAGTCTCGACTATGATGATCGACCCTTACCAGAATTAAGACGATGGTCTTCTCTTACACGCCCCACAACAACCGTTTCTGCATCACAACCTCCCCCTCCTCATTCATCAACAACCGATTTATTGCCATCTGATCAACTTCCTCCCAATGCTACCATTTTTCATCATCCATCAACAGATTCATTGGATGAAAAACCATTGGATGGTGCTCTTCCTAGTAGCCTTCCACTCGAATCTGGTTTTGATTACGCCAATCGTCCAACACTACGCCAATCTGCACCATCATCACCCGCTTCACGTTCTCGTAGTCCAAGCAATGCTGATCGATTATCAGCCCGCACTTCACTCAGAAACATGTTCAGTACATTTCTTCAAGGTGAACAACATCAGCAACAGCAATACACCACAGAGGATGATATAACACCACAGCATGAAGGCAAAGTGATGTCACGTTGGATCAAATGGAAACATCAGCATCATATGACATTATGCGTTATCTTGCTTGTGCATCTTGGAGATGGATTGTGTGCAACTATTATCTTCAAGGACGATCATGAGAAACAACAAAGACAAAGCAACACGCATCATCATCATCATCATCATCTCGATGATATCTTGCCGGATCGAATGACAAATCATACCGCAGTAAAGACACTACGAACAACTTTACAAGACCAACTCAAGGATTTCAGTTCTTTTCTATTGACCAAGGAAACCACGCATTTCTCCATCTTATCATTCATCACCAGTTACCCAGGGTTACTTCATTTCATTCACATTCGCCATGGCTCCATGTTATCTCCACGCATCGTCGACTTGACTTATTTGAACCAAGATCATGATTTAATACTCGAGATGGGTGAGAAATATCAAGAATGGGTGTCTTGCAGCGAGAAGGCTCCACGATGGGGATGGCCATCTGTCACAAGACTTGAACAATTGGTATGTTGATTACAAAAAAAGGGAGGATTGGTATTTAACTTTAATGTTGTAGAGTGAAGAAATGGTCAAGGTTGCAAAAGCAAGTAGTGTTACTACGACAGCAGAATACCAAGTCCATCAACTGCCTGGTCATCCTGGATTCCAATGCGCCTTTCGACGTGCAAAAGACAACAGTGGCGAGTACTTGATGGCCATGTATTTTAGCTTTATACCAGAAGCAGTAGTGTTGGATATGCATCATCGCTTATTTCATGATGTCGGTCAACGCTTACTTGATCAATAAACAAAAGCATGTTACATTGCAACTCGTATCACTTCTATTTCCCATTACGAATAAAAGCATTTTTACAATAATCTCTCTCAAGTTTAAGATTGGAAATAACATGACAACTCTCACGTAGCAACCAATAACCATGCATGAGCGGGGCTTTAGAGATTTATACAGGAACACATGCTGGTGCATGGAACCAAATCTTTTACAACAATGTCGTGCAGACACCCACTTCAAAGGACAGTCGCTTTCTTTCCAACATTCTATCGATCGTCCCAATGTTTAAAAAAACCATTGCCACGTCCCCATTTACGTTATGCTTCCACGTCAAAGAAACCTACAGCAAAGGTTCAGCGATCCATGGGCGGCATTTTTGAACCATTTCTCGAATCAAGCACACCAAAACAGTAATTCTCTTAGAGTGTCACCTTTTTATTTATCACAATGTTGATACGTGTCTACAACTAGATCAGCTCCACCAGCATTAAAACCACTATCTTCATTGACTGTGAAAGGTAATAAACTTAAGAGAAAGAGTTGATAGTTTTCTGACAAGTGGATATTAGATGTGTTGCCATCCGACGAACAGTTACAATTGATCCTCCAACACAAAGAAACCACTTTGGATATTGAAAAGCAAAAGGAAATTGTGAATGCTATTCTTAAAGAAGCACCCAATGACGAATTGCTAAAAAGTGAGTCATTCTTTTCGTCGATAATGAATGTCAACTTACACATTGTTCTATTAGTGGCTCCTGCATCCGAGTTATCAGCATTGGGCAACATTGTGATTCGTGGTTCACGTGATGGGACTCTCGCAGCACTTGCCTTGTACAAAGCTGCTATGGAAGGTGGTGATGATCGAGGTGCCTTTAGTTATGCGACCATGTTACATCGACAAGCCATGTCCAACAACAAGACCGATCCACAAGCACTAGAAATCCTCTCCAATTTGGCACGTAAAGGACATCCTTATGCACAAATGAACCTGGCAGCCATTATCATGCGTAATCAACCTGATCAAGTTTCATCAGCACTCAAGTTATACGAACTTGCTGCCAAAAGTGGCATTGACAAGGCCTATGTTGAATTGGGTCGCATGTATCGTATCGGATATGGTGTACATCAAGATCATGAGAAAGCGTATCGATACTTTGAACAAGGTGCTAAACGTGGTGATGCTCAGTGCAATTTCATGTTGGGCGTATACCATTCAAGTCAAACAGGTGTTGTGGATGAGAATCAGGAAAAAGCATTCAAATATTTCCAAAAAGCTGCCATGCGTGGATTACCTGAAGCACAATACAATGTTGGATTTCGATTTCTTCAAGGACATGGGGTAGAACGTAATTCATACAATGCTGCAGAGTTTCTGAGGATGGCTGCCATGCAAGGTTTCCAACTCGCTCAAATTAATCTTGCTGCCATGTATATGCATGGTGATGGTGTCAAGAAGAATACCAATGAAGCACGTCATTGGCTGGAAAAGGCAGCAGCTTTGGGTGGTAAAATGGGTCAGGATGCTCAAAAAAGACTTGCTAGTTTAGATAATGCTGGTCATGACAAAGGCGGTTCAGCGTGTAATATCATGTAGACGATGTTTTTATAATAGAATGTTTATATATATATACTTCGTTTTATGTCCCAATGTGATGTTTGTTGGATGCGTAAGCAATGACTACATGCACGCTCTTTTTCTAAGCACTTGTTTCACAAAGTCTATCGCCAACAAGCGAAAATAAAGTTAAAGCTTTTATGTAACACACAACGAAAGAACGGTGATCATCTACAGCGGCGATATGCTGCACCGGGAAAATGCATCATGTAATTTATCCGAACCGAAACAATGAGGGGAACAGTTGCCGTCATTCACCAGGCGATTGTATAATGCTGGGTTTTTCGTCATCAAACGAGTTTCCGAGGAAGATGACAAAGCACCACATAGCTGGTCTAAAGTTGTTTTATGGTGTTCTGATGACCTGTATCTCTTTTTGGTAAATGTTATCATTATTTGCCATCATGACTTCGGTTGGCATGTGCATATACATTCGGCTCATTGCCATACTGTCAGTGTTTTGATGACATGACATACAAGCGTATATTCCCCAGTGAAACAGGGTGGAGTAAAAAGATTATCGCATTCCCGGTAGTAGCTTCTCCCATAAATCGGATGGGGATGCCCTGGGTTTGTTGAGCTGTGGCGTATTTATGGTTTACAAGGCGCTGCACGCTATACGCATTGATCTTATCCAAGAACGATATAGTGCAGATATCAATTATATGACTGTATACAACACCTGATGAGCTCGATACATGCTACACTTTTACTTCCATTCATCCGACAATGCAACCAGCGGATAGCTGGATTAAAACAAACTTCACGGCGCGCGGCCCGTATCGCCGTCAGTGCCGATCGTCCGCATTGAGATGGCGAAAACCACGTGTCAACCAAGAGATATGGTGTTTAAGTGACATTAAGATGGATCACATATAATTGTTATGCGTAGCGTGGCTATATCACCAAGTGTAGTAGGATGGAATATCACACAGTATTATGTGCGCATGATGCCATCTTTGCACAACATAACAATCCATTGCTGTGGTACAATCAGCAGGCACACACGAGAATCTATTGCAGCATTGCATTCCTGCTTTGTTGTTTTCAAGTCGCCATTCATTTTGGATGTGTGTTATACATACCGCACTAGCTTGATCAAGCATAAAAATACGGGATAGGAGGCAGCAATACCGATTCACGCTTACTGTAAGCTAATCAGATTAGACTCATTTGTATTCCGGATTTATCCTGTACATGTTCCATATTATATATATCATACCACCACACACCGCCGATTTCATTGATCGATACTGATTCTATTGTTGCTATGCTACAACCACTTGTTGCAACCCACAAAATAATAAAACTGTGAATGAGAAAACCTTACTGTGCAATGTGTGTCCCTCACAACTAGAGTAGGTGTGTGAAAGTAACGATACGTGAAAAAGGAAAAAATGGCTTTGTTAAAATTCGCCCGACGGGCTAATATTCTTGCCATTGAAACGAGCAAAAACACATAAAATGGGTGGATGAATTCATCTTCCGTGATTCATTTCTCTTTCACTCTTCAATCACATCTATTGATAATTCAGTGATCTTACGACATGTCAGTGACTATTGATAATACGACCGAGGAAGTGCAGTTGATGCGCAAGCTGCATGGCAAGCTTATACTCGAAGAGAGTGGGTTCCTGAAAAAGGTCACCCAAAAGGACTCCCAGCTCAACAAGAAGGCAACTGAAGTATACTATCAAAACTGGTCTGATAAAAAGGAAGCCGATAGCAAGGATAACGAATCACAAGTCGCTGGACGGCGTGAACGAGCACAAAAGATGACCAATGCCTTTTATGATCTGGTGACGGATTTCTACATGTAAGTATGAATCAAGGGAATAGGTGGAATATCGCTAACTCTGTGATGGTATATAGGTATGGTACGCTATCTCACAATTGATCATGATAAGGGAAAAGAGTATAATGGTGGTTAATCATTGCAGTTTTGATTCATACATAGGTTGGGGATCATCCTTCCATTTCGCACGACTCTATAAAGGTAAGGTGTATCAAGAAAGATTCACTCATGTAGTGGATCCAGACTTATATTCTTTATGTGATAGGTGATACATTTGAGGAAAATATCAAGCGACATGAAGCTTTTCTCGCTCTGAAACTTGGTCTCAAAAAAGGGATGCGTGTACTGGTACGTGCTTCATGACATCATGCCAGTAACCCAATCTCGGTTTGTCTAACGTGTGATCCCATGATACTGGCTTTTTTAGGATGTTGGCTGTGGTGTGGGTAAGTAAAGGAGAGAGACCATATACAATGAATAGTTCATTGTTAACGAGATGTCTACATAGGGGGTCCACTTCGTGAGATTGTCAAATCTTCTGGCTATGCCCATGTCACTGGTATCAACAACAATGCATATCAAATCGAGCATTGTTTTGCTCATTCTGAAAAGTATGGCCTGAGCGATCATACTGATTTTATCAAAGGGGACTTTACCAAGATGCCGGTCCCTAATCACACATTTGACGCTGTTTTTTCAGTCGAAGCTACTGTGCATGCGCCTCGTTTAGAAATGGTGTACAGTGAAATCTATCGTGTACTCAAGCCTGGTGGTCGTTTCGCATGCTATGAATGGTGTACCACCGACAAGTATGATGAAAATGACGTGTCACATCGACGTGTGATCCTTGGTATTGAAGAAGGCAACTCGATCTCCAAATTGTACTCTACCCAACAATGTCTGGAAGCAGCAAAGTCAGTGGGCTTCAAGGTGATTGAGGAAGGTGATGTAGCTCCAATTGATGATGCGACAGTGCCATGGTATTATACGCTCAAGAAACCTGAAGGATTACGTGGTCTTTTACGCTCTCCTTGGGGACGATTCTATACACATCATCTTTTGACATTCCTTGACAAGTTCAACATTGTTCCACCAGGTGTTTTAGCAACATCGCAGCTACTTAATGATGCAGCTGAAATGTTGGTAGCTGGTGGAGAATTGGAAATCTTTACGCCCATGTACTTTTTCTTGGTTGAAAAACCTTTGGATGCTACCGATTAATATTATCTCCCCGTTATTTTCTCTCTCACACGCTCACACACATGCATACACTTATATATAACTCGCACACTCCCAGATTGATTTTTATACACACACCATGTACTTGATAGGATTGTATCTAGCTTTATAAATCAACGCAGTTGAGGATCTGCAAAGTTTTTATTCTAGCCTGAAATGGTAAAATTTAACTTTATGCTTACTCAATCATGCTTGGGATGCTGTGTAACTATGCAGAACGGACCCTGGTCTTTAAACCAGGTTAAGATTCATGTCACGAGATCACCATGCAAATGAAAGCTTTATTGTATTAAATAGATTGTCTATGCAGCTGTGCCTCTTTTGTTGATGCGTTTTATTTTCAATTGGCTTCCACCCGCACCTGTGATTGCATCTTTGGTCAAATATGGCACTTGACGCCATGGTACTTGTGCAACGCCTGTTCCTCGTCCAAATTGATCCACCATACAGTGTAATGGTATATCCATGTTGCCCTTGACCAATCCTGATACCTTATTCACTGTGGATCGCACCTCGGGTGTTAACATTAACAATGTATGTTCAGATGGATCAATAGCACGCACAATGGCAAGGCCATGACAATGGGTGTGTTCGGGATCCGGTGAAGAATGTCCAGAAGCTGACATGTACTTTGGTGGGATAATCTGTATATGACATGTGTGAGAATCAGCATATATCACAAACACAAAGAGGACTACTTACATTGTTCTCTGTTTGCCTTTTTTCAATGAAATTGGGCGATTCTTGATCCATGTCTTGAGATTGTGCATCATCATTATAATCCTCTGATGGTGAATCTGAGCTTATTAAAGCCACGATGCTTGCATTCAATGCATATAACAAGTGATTCAACTTGACTTCTTGCGATAAGACCCAAATACCAGAATCTAATCCCGTCCTCCAATCAAGTGACCATGGTAATCGTTCCAGTAGATTTGTCTTGAAATTCCACCATGGCTTATTAAGTTGTCCAAAGTGTGTCAAATCTTGGTGCATGTAACAGATAAATGTCAAATCTCGAAAATCTCTTGATGGGACTTGAGGGATAACACGGTTTGCTCCAGTCAATGTAGGATTTTCAATGTAGTGCAATTTTGGCTGAATCTTTGCATCAGGTGAAGGTAGAATATCGGTGGCAAAGGTCGGTGGGAAGGAATTTACTACTCCATGAGCAGCGAATATATTTGTTGGTTCAACGATATGAATAGTGCCGGCAAGTAAATCGTAACCTAATCCTCGGATCCATCCATGTGTGTTGACAACTAAAGGAACTTGATCTATCAAATCGATATCTCGTCGATCATTGTAGTCGTGTTGCCAAGTACTAATCAACTGTCGCACTATCCGCATGTAATAGCTGGGATCATTTTCTGCCGTTTTTGCACCAAAGTAATGTGATCTTTTAGATTGTAAATTCTGGTGTGTAAAAGGTGGACCAAGGATGGGAGAATCGAGTACATGAAGTGCAACGATGCCTGCTGGGGTGAATTCAGTTTGACCAACATCAGTTTCCAAGTATGCAACTCGCTTGTGACTAATCATCATAAAATGAGAAACCAAGAATCATACCCATTGCCATCATCATTACCTATTCAAGAGCGTATTCACAAGATAACGACTGAATGTTGATTTCCCGCTATTCTGCACACCACATACAACGGAAACAAGTGGCGATCCGCGCTCTACAAAGGAATGTTAGATCAAGGCATCAATACTCCATTCATCCCTAACCTTTTTCATCTTGAATTGCAGTGTTTACATTTTCGCTCCAAGTGCTGGGTATATCGAGCGATTTTACACCATGCATGGGTACAAATATAGGATAAAAGCCAGTAATGCGAGGCATTAAGCGATGTCCATAGTATCCGTTAATTCGAGCCATATCCTTATGAGCACCATATACTCTTTCCAAGTCATCAAAGCCGCACCATTCCATGGTCCTGATCACAATCACAGCTGCAAAGTGTTCAAGCTTTTGAAATGCATTTACAAATGGCTGACGATCTTCTTGAATATCAGTTGTTCTGGTTGGAACATTGTCGATTTGTGTTGTTGGTTCGATACGAAGGAGTGCATGTGTTCTGAAAGAGAATACTGGATAGAAGTTAAGGTGTTCCGATTCTGCTGCCAATGTATTGCCCATGATCCGAACAGCACCATGATACACAGCAACAAGAGCTTTGCCAACAAATACAATTGACTATAATGCTAATCAACATTTCGTTCATCAGTTGTGATTTCCATTATTTACCTCTTTCTCCTGTAATCCAAGGGCCAAATACTCTTCATCATTGTCTTTAAACATCACCACATTCTCAGAAGATGGCTCGAATATTGAGATAGTATCTTTGTCAATCGCCGGGCTATTATACCAACCAATTAATACACGTGTTTCCACTCATAACCTCCTCCTTTACCTCTTCTTTTGCTCTTTGGGTTTGGGTTGGGGTTGTTTCTTGGTCTTTTTAGTTGGAGTACGTTTTGCTTTTGGTACCGAAACAACAGGTGCTTCCTCAGTTTCAGTCACTGGAGATCCCTCGCCAGCATCAGTTTCAAACTGTGTAGATGACTCCAAGTTGCTATCCTCCTGCTCTAGTTGTTGTTGTTCAGCTAGGCGTTGTCGAGCTAAGCGCCGTGCAGCAATTGCACTGATAGGCTGTGTCGAGTAAAATGTATCATCATCATCATTTTGTTCAACATGCTGTTGTTGAGAAATGCTCAAGTTGATGGCCTGAAGTATATCTTGTTCTTCGACTTGGTCATCTTGTTCCTCTATTTGTTCGTCATCATCCTCATCGTCGTCATCATCATCATCATCATCATCATTGGTTTCAATACCGTCTTGCTCATCGTCTTTGTCGTTTGGATCCTCTCGGTTTTGTTGCAATAGTTGATATTGTTGCTTGGCTGAACGTCGAGCTGAAAATGCACTCTGTGGTTGTGAATCTACAATGTCTGGGAGATCAAGCTTAGGAATGACAACAGCTTGGACCTTTTTAACAATTTCGACGTGCTCTAAGTGTCCTTGAGTGAGCTTGTAATATGACATGAACATGATTTGTATTACCAGCAACGCCTTCATCACTCGATCCGGATGATCGCCTCTGGGATTTGAGTTGCCTTTGTTCGGAGGAAGCGCTTGATCTGCGTTTGGGAGCCATGAATGGAGAAGATCAGGTGCCGATCGCGTCGCAAACAAGAAAAAAGGTCAGCTGGGATTTTGAGCTGCATGAGCCACCTTTGTTTTACAATGTTAGATCCATCATCTCCCCACACACACACACACACAGACACATGTGTAACTAGCCACTTTCAAGGCAACCCACATAAATTAATAAAAGAATACAATGCAGTTCAAACAATCCATGAACCTTATGGCGCATGCATCCAATCGTAGCACAAGAATAGTGAATAGATTCATGAATTGAGAAATAAATTTTGGTCTTACCATCGATTTCTAGTAGTTGCATTGACAACATGTGGAATAGTAACCATGGTTTACATTATTGTGAGCATCATGGTGATGTTGGGAGGATAACACTGTCGATCATTATTACTGTAGCACATGCAAGCTACTGACCGAAACAATGATGGGGCCCATTTTGCGCCACTTTGCACTCAGCCCATACCTTTTAATACAAAGTAACGCGAAGTCGCGACACACTCCTTCTTTTCCCCTCTCCTTCATACTGTACATACTACGATTCTTAAAATATCATGACAGAAAGATTCTTCAATGCACGAGTACTCGTGCTTATTATATTCCGGATCATGTTGTTTCTCGTGAGTGGAGCTGGTTTAGCGTGTCATGCAGGCAAGTTGTGCAAAAGATTGAGTAAAACTCTTGCTTATCTTTATTGTTCTGAGCAGTGCAGATAAGCCTATTAAATCGGCATTCAACCAGTAGTGACAATCCAGCTCCTCCTACTGATTGGTGGCCAGAGTATGTAGTGGTATGGTACATGATGCCCATAAGTTGGAAACAAACTCTCACTTGTATACGATTATCACTCCTAGTATACGTTATACTATGTGGCACATGGCTTCTCATGTCTATGCGCATTGGTGTTGATCCTATCTACCTTTCAACGCAAAACCATTCGCCCTGATAGACTCTTGAGTATTGTTAATGCTGCTCTTACAATTGCAGTTTTGGTGTACAATTCCATATCATCTGGAAACATCCCCTGGGTAGGATTTGCAGATACGCCATGGCGGGGACCACATGATCATACCCAAAAAGGGCTGGCAACCTATTGTTCGGATTACAATGGAGTGGATGACGCTATGATTACCTTTAAACGTTGCTGTACGTTTTTCTTTTTGAGAGAAATTGCATGCGGTATTAACATTCAGGGACTTGTAGGGCTGCAAAATGGAGCATGGCTTGGTTTGGTGATTACGGCAGCATTATGGTGTGCACTCGCATTATATGTGTATATCCAAACATCATCCATGATTTTTCGACGTGAAGAATTTGCACTTGTTACAACAACATCCTCATTTGCTCCTCTTGATGATCATCATCCACATACCACTATCTCATCACCAAGTGAAGAAGCAGCTCGTCATTTTGAAATGACAATGCCTTTAGCTACCAATGCTGCTGAAACAAATTCAGTTCACCCCATTCGTCCAGTAACATACAATGCTAATGATTCATTTGATGCCTCTCAATACCCAAATCATCATTACAGTTATCATGACATGCAACCCTATATCCCCCATTTGCAAGCACGACAAATATCTGGATCTTTTGATTGCAGTAATGTTTCCAGTGCAAGCAATTCAATGTATCATAACCCCCCACCCCATGGGTATTACAACAATTACGAAGAGAAAGTGGCTGTTTCCACACCACCATCCGATCATTCGATATCTGAGCCACCCCATTCACATGATGGTGCAAAGGTCTAACTTGTGGTCTCCTATTGCATTCATTAAAGATCAACTTGTATTGCTACTATTAGTTGTTGTTGCTTGTATATGGAAATTGATGGATGTGGTGCATATTGATTATGCAAAGGCAATTACAGTGCAAATACATGATGAAGAAGCTGTACAGCTGAGCATTGGCAATAGGGAATGAAATCCACCTATATGATATATATTCAAAGTGTAAATTGGATCTCTTTTTATCTGGTTCACACATTACATATATCACATCTGTTCAGCAATAAAGCTCCAGTCAGCTATCTCGTTTCCATACATGTCTGATCTCATCATCCTTTCACCTCTTTTTGTGTTGCATCACATTCTGCACTTGCAGTACTATCCCGACCAATCGGCATTATCATTCTTCATATCCTTATTCCTGTTTCCTGTTGGAAAGTACCTAGCACATTCCACATTTCCATTCTGCTTTCATCATCAAACCTAATCTGAAACAATGAGAGAAAGAGAGCTATCCTTTATTCGTAACATGTGTAGTATTATATGATGTGTTGTCGGATATCCTTGTTTACTCTTTTTGGCGAAATCACCATGACTTGTATGGTGTGCATATGAAAACAATAAAATGAATAACCAAGAAAGATACAGTGAGACCGTTAATCGCTACTTTATTGCTATGTCTCCATGTCTGCTATATATATGTTATACTGAAATGCCTAAGGGATATATAATGTTTATGCAATTTTATCTTCATATGTATGTGGATGTCATATTTGCATGCCACAACTTGTATTCATGTTTCCACGACATACACAATATACCACACGGTCACATCTTTCCATTCCATTGTTTCTATAATTTACGCATACCCACACTGATTCAAAAATAAAATCAGCATCTTTTTCTCTCCTATTTTTGCATTGCAGCCATTCTTGACCACGACACAGTCATAAGTATCGTACGTCATGTGACCATAGATCACGTGACCCATCACCAAAATCCCAAAAAGCAACAAGACCTACAGCACAGGCCATCCAAGAATCATCATAAAGGGGCTAACCGGGAGTCGAACCCGGGACCTCTCGCACCCTAAGCGAGAATCATACCACTAGACCATCAGCCCCACGACACTTTTTGGAATTCACGAGATGATACATAAACTGGTCACCTTCCCAAAAAGGAAGATTGAGTAATATGGGTATTCTATTGTAGCGGACGTACTAAGGAATGAAATGAAAATAGTATGAGAATATTATGTGAGGTAGTTGGGGTGTAATTTCAAGTTAAAATGAGTGAATAATTCATTAGCCGGGGAGGAGTGTGTTCCCCTCTGTGGGATTTCAAGCTCAGAATGGCAGCTTGGCATGAAAATGACCAGCTTTTCTTTATACTCCTTTGACACGATGCCTGCCATGGCAACCACCCAATTGCAAAACACGACATGAATTGAACCCTGAGATGCAGTGACAGCATGGCTTTTACTTCAAAAGGTGTTCAAGCACAATGGCGGAATTGATATTATAACATTCTTTTATTGTCAACCCAAGAGCAATATAGCATATGTCCTGGCTACAATAAAGCGGATCGTGTATTTGGTGTGTTCAACAACGGGGATGACATTGGATAATAAGCTAGTGTGTATGTGTGTGTTTCTGCAAGAGAAAGAACAAGGATTACTTTGGATGACTATGTGTGTTTATATAGATATACATCTATCTGCTATAATAAGGGACTGATAGTAAAGTGTATTGCTACTCTTGCATTTATGCTGTTGAAAGTCACTTGGCACCTTAGCTTGCTTCTGATACCATAAAGATCCATTCTGCTTCATTCACAATGGATGACACGTGCAATTGATCGATCACTTGAGCATATGATATCCGTAGTTGTAGTTCATAGTTCAATAAACGCCATTCTCTTGCTCCTCCTGCTTTGATCATGATATGACTTGGTTCTTGTATTGCTCGATACTTTGCTGTTTATCAAAGTGAGTTGTGCACTTGCAGAATGGGGTACATTGTCATTGCAATGTAGAGAGTAGCTGCCATTCACACCATTGAGTTGCTGCATGTCATGCTGTGTGTTTGTAGTCAAAGTTGAAAAGTGAATATTTCTCTCCCTGTCATATTGTGGTGGAGATGTGTTGTAACGAAAAATGCTATTGCTTATTGCATTGACATGTGCGGTGGCATGCTTTTTACCCTTTCACAATCTTTCTATCAGACCCATACTTTACACTTGGTACTTATTGTGAATCAACTCACCATTTCACAATATCCAAAACCAGCACCTAACAAAGCACATATAAAAAGGATTAAGAGTATTATGGGGAGTAATTGCAAGTTAAAGAAGATGAATAATTCATTCAAGCTCATAATGACATAAGAACGACTTTACTTGTCACCATGCCTGCCATGACATGAATAAACGTGAGACATTGCTCAAGAGCAGCAGCTGCCGTCAATTGCATAGTAGTGTTAAAACGCTGTTTATGACATGTAGAGGAAGAGGAAGACCTTTGGCACACAAACGTCAATTGCTGTATTCGCACAACCAACACATGATGATGCTGCGTTCCTTTAACCCATTATTCTTAAGATGCTTGCTCATTTTATCATTTCAATCGATCACAACTATCTTTCTTTGCGTCGACAACCATTTCCGCGCCCAGCTCATACACACACGTAAGAGCAAGATTATCGCCATCAACATTATTACCCATCATCCTCTTTCATCCATTAAATGCTTCTATCATCAATACCTTGCAGCAAATGCCAAGGGGTTGTGCTCATTGTTATCCTGTATAATTCGAATCCATTGTCTGATGAATTCTTTGTGCCACGTGTGATCATCATCTGTAATATTGATTATCTGGGTTTGATTGAGAGGTGGGTAAAGGGTTAAATGCGAATGTGTATCAAGGGATTGGTGGGTAAAGTTCATGTGTATGCAATGATGGACAAGACAAAGTCTGTGGATTGCTGTTTACGCTTGAGATGAATATCGAGAGACAAATATGAGAAGGAAACAAAAGAACACACTCAAGTACTATGAAACTGATGATTATTCTGAATAAAGCGGCGTTCTCTCATTATTATAATGCCAATAGCAGAAAGAAGTATTGCACGATATGACTTTCATCTTGACCATGTTATATAATCACATTACTATCCAGTCCTGTTAACGACCATGAGTATGTATTGCAAAGAATACTTTAACCATCTGGTGGATATGACGAGATGCAGGTTTAATGTATAAATAGTAATTGGTACTTGACTATGCGCAATACGATAGGTGCAAGTGAATGTGTTTATGGGCACTACAGTATCTTTTCAAAATTCGGAGTGAAAGATCCGTGCATGATTGTTACACAAGTGGATGGTGAATGATAACGGCAAATGTAGAATGGTAGGATGCGAATGCTAACGCAATAAGGTCCATGAACACTTTATGAATAAAGAGTCAACTACATATTTCATAACAAAGAACACAATGATTCATGATACAATCAACTGCTTGCACATGTTGAACGTTATTCAGTGTTTTCATTGTCCAGGGCATTGCATATATATTTTAGGTTCTTGCTCGATCATACGAGATGTCTTTACATTTGTGATCCTGTTTCTATATTTGATATCATCAACTGAACAAAGTATTTGATACGTACTTTCATCCTAAGAGCAATGCGATCATGTACACATACTCATGATAGGAAATTGTATAGAATTGACAAATTGATCAATTACTGAGCGAGGACATGGATATTGATCCAAGCTCGTTTACTCCGTCTTTTCTGCCAATGGTTAAAGACACGATCAGACAACGATTCAGAGCGAGTCAAATGGAATTCGGCTCGCGCATTACAAGCGATGCCATTGCGACATTGTTTACTGAGGAGTCTACGAGCCAGCACAACTTGAAAGAGCGTATTCGTTGCATGATGGATTACAACTGGAATGTGCCTGGTTCAGAGCTCGAGTAGTTATTGGCAATACGAAAAGTATCACATGATCAACCATCGATTTACATTCGCAGCTGGACTTTATCAGCAAGCTCTCTTCAAGTTTTGATTGCAAAACCTGACGCTACATTCATAAGTCATCCGCTACTACGCATTTGGATACAATATCTGCATCAAAATCCAGAAAAAGATATACACATTCGTTATGTTGGTTCGACGATCCGCTCAGCAAATGATCGCTTTATTGAAGATTCAAGGAACGGCAGTACTTTCTTTGGATCTCTTTCTATCTACGTCGCTGAAATATAAATAGACTTCCAATTAACACAGCAATCAACATAACACATAGATCCGCATTGTGAATGTAAACATTACTCCAACAAAGTAAAGTGATAGGTTACGAAGGTGAAAACAACGATTTACGAGCAGATCCGATTATTGCTTTATTGCTATGATTATACATTGTTTCTGATTACTACGATCTTTGGGATATCTTTTTTTAAATGTATGGAAATTGTCTTCGGATGCTTTGTGGATATAATGTAGGATATTGGCTGCTATATTCTTGGCTTCTTCATAGTGTCATCTGTAATCTTTGCCAGCCACCATCGATTGTAGGGATGTTGTTCGTGATTGGATTGTAAAAAGTTGTTAAATGACTGCTGGGAGAATCATGACCGGTAACAAGACAACCAAAGATCTGGTGGTGCGAGATGATAATGCAAGTCTTGTGGTAATTGCTTCTCGACGAAATCCTTAAGAAGCCATAGTGCATCGTTGGGATTGACAACCTTTGGGTGGTTATGGGCTTTGGTCACTGCTGTAAATGCCGGCAATACAATTGGCATTGATTCTTGCTCCCTTCCTTCATCCAACACATGTCCTTGTTCACTCCTTTCGTGTCTCCAGAGTCTTCTAACGGCTGGGTCTGCATTGATGTCCTCCATGGTAAAATGAAATGTATGTAGCTTTTCATCAATCTTGTACAAATAAATGCCATTCTTTTCGAATCCAATGCGGTACTGTTGCCTTGAATCGTATCGATACATCGACATCATTGTCTCCATCTTTTCATCGTACCAATAGCGGATGAGTGACTGATAAAGTAACAATCCTCATATGGTTTACACGCATGTATGCATACAAGGTTGTATCATCGGTGTCCCAGCGTAGCAATTCTCCGTTTTTGATTCGATGATGAAAAGTGGTCGTCAGGAAGATGTAGCTTCATTGCTGCGCCCCATGCAAGACAAGCACTCGTTAGGTTGGATTCATCGTCAAGCCAATCCGCTTTTGTATTTGCTGGCATAAAAGGTCTCAGGCAATTCCATAGTGGACGATGGATCGACATGCCAACATGGCGCTCAGCACTAGCAAACAATGATATCCCTTCCTTCAATAAACTCGCCCATTGGAACCATTCATCCTTTTTGTCTCTTGGGATATGCAAGTGTAATGCAGGCAAATTCATTCTCCACATTCTCTGCAATTGCTTCATCCTTGTATCCGAAAGAGGAGTTTCTTGAGCAAAGCCATAAGATGCCATACGAGCACATGCTGCAGCGGATTGAATATCGTGATCGACATCCCTTGTTGACTTGGGCTGCTGTTGAATCTTGTCACGATAAAAACATTGATAATCCTCCTTGAGTGATTCAACTCGAGAACAAAGGTGTGATAAACGCTTATCGATGGAGGATGATTTCGGATCAATCAGTGGCCAGGTTTTCTGGATAATCTGGTATCGAGACAATGATGGATCATTCAATACGATGCCAAGTACAATTTCTGAAACCAGCAATGTCACCGTCCACGTGATATCCATCAATTCGACCATTTCAACTGAACGTTTGCCATAATGTTCGTATCCTGGATGCATATGGCCGACAGCAATAAATGCATTTCCTGCTGGTGGATCATCTGTGTCGCTGGTTTCCACCCATTGATTATTGAGAAAGTAGCAAATACGAGGCAAGGCAACTGTGCTGATATATGAGAATCCTTCTGAGCGATGTCCACAACCATGATGATGCAACAAGTTTGAAAAGAGGGCCGATGCAGCATATTTTCCTAACCCAATAACAACGAGTGGTCTTGTAATAGAAAAATATTCATACAATTGTTGTAATGCTGCACTCATGGTATTGACTGTATCCAACCAAGGAAACACGTCGAGGAAAGGAAACATGCTTGATTGGAAACGATCCAAGCTGAAATCCTTATTTCCATTAGCCCAAGCAGCTTGTGGACTTGAAAATGACTTGACTACTATTCCCGAACGGCTGCTTACGAAGAAAGGCGTTGCAGTCTTGAAACTCTGCCGAGAGATGTCACTACCCACCAAAGCGAGAAGAACGTGACCATGAACTGTTGCTGGTAGTGCTTGTTGATGGAGCATTCTTATCAATGTTGAACTTATTGGTATTGCGATATTGTCGTTCAAGTCGTTCTCCTTCTTCAACGATGGTTTTACGCCATATTGCAAGCTGATCATTGAATTGGTCTGGCTTAACGCTCATGATCTTGTTCATCATGGTGAAGAACGATAGTTGATGTTGCTGAAACTCGTTGAAAGAATCAAGTCCAGGGGTCATAAGTGAATGCGACACCTCCAATCTGAAAATTCATCAGATTCTCCAGGCCGAAAAATGCAATGGTAATTTGTTCCATAGTGTCGCGTTGATTAGGCTCCTTATTGGCATTGACTTGCATGCGAAAGAATTCATATAGTTGTACATTTCCATATGCCAAAGCGTCCACGTCTTGTAATGCAGAAATGAACCTTCAAAGCGAGAAACCTGATGATCACTGGAACACGCTTGTATGCATGATTCATGCCAGAGTACGCCATTTCATGCCTGCCGCACATGTCAATGCAAGAAGCAATAGCATAACGCATCTCATCCATAATATAAGAGAGAGCGAAATATTCACTTTTCAACTTTTTGAAACATTATAGCTTGCATTTATTGACGATGATTTGCTAGTCAAAGTCCCCGGCTGCAAAACTGATTGTCGAATATGGATATCTTTATGCGGATTATATCAAGTAGCGGTTATAGCCAATGGAGTGAATAAAGGATGACTTGATGAGTGGAACGTCAGCATCGCAAGCAAAGCTTTGAGTGAATCTGCTGATGGAGCCTAACTCCCGATATAGATTGGTATGGTTCATCTTGTAATCCCAGTAGCTGCTCAAGCTCATAATCAGGCAGAGCCGGTTACAAGTCATCAAACAATGCATACACTCCTGCAAAGTTATCCTAGCTCATAGAGTTCACAGGGAACAATGTCGAAATGCCGTTGCTTGTAATGTGCGAGTCAAGTTGCATTTTTGCTTTGTCTTGAACCATGGATAGAAAGGACCGAGTTGATCAATAGAGGAATCTCTTGTCGTTTCATAGCATCTAAAACACCCCACATTTCAAGTTCTACTAGTTTAGATATCCATCAACAATTACTTGAATGAATGAAATTATGGCTGATGGCCATGATATCTCGATTTATTATAATCGTAATATATGCACATCACAAAGAAATTAAGTACAATACTATAACTCGGCAGCTAAATCAGCTTGTAAACGTGTTGTTTCTACTGTTAGCTCATCAAGACTTTGCTTCAATAGTTTCACATCATCAAACTTGCGAGCTTGTTGTGCTTCCTTGATATATCCTTCTACCAATGTTTGCTGTTCCTGGAACGCCTGCAATTGTAATTGCAATTCTTGTACCCTTGAAGAAGACGCTGATCCATTCATTCTTTTTGTTCCATTTCTTTTTTCTGCTGGTTTGAGAATTCTCGGCAACATTTGAAGTGGAAGCATGTTTTGCTGCAAGTACATGTTAGCTGCTGTGCAGACATTGCTTTGAAGACGACGAAAAGCAGATGATCTGGCTGGAAGGTTCTTGATACTTTTGGCCAAGGCGTCGAATAATGCAAAGTTGTCAAGTAACGATTTACGAATCTTTCCAGCTCGTTGAAACGTCTCTTTGGATTGCTTGCTGATCTTTTCTTTGCTATAATGTTTGGTTAACTACGCTGATTAAATGAGTTATTGTAAAACACTTACTCTAATAATACAATGATATCATGGAAGAGGGGTAACTGTTTCTCGATATTTTGCCGGGTAATGATGAGTTGGTTATATAGCTGTACAATGGGTGCAGGATTCATGGTTTCTTCGTATCTAAGCTTTCGTCTTTTTGTGTGTCAGGCGAATGCATGAACAATATTGAAGTGATTGTGCTTACCGAAAGACGAGTCGTTGACAATCACGACATGCTCTGGTATCTCCAACTGGTTCTTGATCAAATCCCTCTAGGATTCATTATTAGCTTTATAAATGTGATGAATGATTCCAATAACGCATACCTGATGACATGTTCAAGAATAGGGGTATCATTTTCGAACAACGAGCATTTCCACATACAATACGACCACAAAGACGACAATGGTGCTTGCGATTGGTGATTGTAAAGGCACATCTTTTCATAAAGTCAACAATGAGCCATTCCATCTTCTTTCCCCTTGATTATACTTACGAACATAAAGGACATTGTATCACAGCCTTGTCATCTTGCCATTTCGTCACAGTTTGCTCGCCATCTACCATAATCAAACATTCACGTGAGTCGATCATGCATTGCCTGACAAGGATCACGATATACCTCGATACTTTAACTTCATGCTCAGGATACTATTTCCACTTGAAACAAAGCCTGCCCTTGGTGACATGACACTGCTACCGAAACTGCTATCCGAAGTTGAATCAGAGCGATCCAAGGATAAGCTTGCAATCGATGGACTTGGACTAGCACGTTCTATCTTGACTCCAGTATCAGCGGCATGATGGATACGTGCAAGCTATTATTTATCAATCAATGACTTTTCTTATACATTAAACCAATACTTTACCTTTTCCAATCTCTTTTCCAATCTATTGCTCTCGAGATGTACACGATCGATAGCCTTTTCTCGTCTCTTGATAAATGTAGCTGTCAAATTTCTTGTTGCACCGCGATGATCAATGTATCCCATTCTTGAAGTAAAACATGTAGCACATACACGACACCATACACCATTAACAGGATCATGTCGAGCCATTCGATCAAGTTTCATCTCATATTGCATATGTGGATCGCAGAATAGCTTGCCACACCTAGAGCAATATCAATATTATGCACATGAATACACCAATGGAAATACGTACTGTCGACAATGTTGTTTGCTGAGTCTACCAAGTGAATGTCCACAACCAGGCAAGCTGCATACGTCGTTAGGACCCTCGCGTTGCCAGTGGTCTCGAGTGACATAAAGATCGTTTTGTTGTCGTTCTGCATCGGAAGCAAAGTAAACAGGATTGCCGTTGCCGAGATTCAAGTTGCTGAAACTATTCATGAGTGAAGGATCGAAGAGTTGTTTCAAAGATCGTTCGACACTGCTACTACTTCCACCACCTCCCGGTGAAGAAGACGAGGAAGAAGGTGGTGAGCGGGGAGTCAACGTGGTCTGAACTTTCTTATGTGCTGTGCGGAACCATGATAGTAATGCTCCTTTAGAATCTTCTTCAGTGTGTGCTGTGTCTAGATGCTATACATGAGACAGTTATGCATTAGTGGTTTTACAATGGGGAACACGTCTAGCTGAATGCTTTACTGTATTGAGAGTTTGAAGAGAAGGACAAGTCAAGTCGCAAATAGGACATGCAATGTCATCCACTGGGACATAGTCTTGGTAATTATATGTTGGTGAACGAGCAGTTGCCATAACGTGGTGCAACGGGGTATGGGTGGTCTCAAAGAAAGTTTACCACACGTTGCTCGGCTGGTGCACAGGTCGATAAGCGGGGATTTCGATCATGCGTTGACATGAAACAAACATCATTGTCTATCACGCACAACCATGATGTGGGGTAACCCATGGTCACTTGTCAGATCACATCTTTATATGCAGCACATGAATGCATCCTAATGCATGAAAAATAGAGAGTGGCGTTAATACAACCATCATATTCAACGCAAGATAGCAATAATACATTACCATCTACACATTACAATAAATGAAACGCATCAAAAAGTTAAAATGTTTGCAACGATGGTCATCAGCATTAGAATAGTGCTCTCTCCCTTTTTGAGAAAATGATCCGCTCACTGCTATTATAATGGGAATAAGCAGGGATAAGAGCTAGGGGTTTGGCTATGTGCTTAGGCGTAATTGCCGCCAGGAAGAATTGTACTTTGTAATCACTTTTTCCTTGTTGCTGCTACAGGCACGAATCACTAGCAGGGTATTGGGGAATCCTTGGCGGACAACAAATGCATAATAAAGTAGGGTGACACATTTGGGAAGGGGTCCCCATCAATCATAAATACCCCATCGCAGCACAATGGATAATCGATCGTGATAAGAAAACTGTTTCCTTTATTGTACTGATTGATCTTGTATGCTTGTATGATGAATATCGGATACCTAATATACACACATATCAGAAAGAACAAATGGTGAATCTATGTTGGTGGATGGGGTTATAAATGAAGATCGACTGATCAAAAACACCTCCGCATGGATGGGGGAAATGTTGATCGAAAACCGCGCTTTTTTATTATATACTTGAATTATCTTATCCTTCCCCCATTGAGACAAAGCCAATGCACCCTTGAGTAGCAACAAAGGCAGGATACCAGCGGGAAGGGATCTCCGCAGTGTGCAACAAGGCTAACGTCCAATATTAAAAAATGTGCTGATCCAGCCACACCTTTATTCCACCAGATCCCTTGATTTGGATATTCATCACGTTCCAATAACCAGAAAGATGGTAATTGTCAATGGAATCCCTCGCACGGTCAAAGGCAACACATATGCAGTATTTTGCTCAAGTGCAACCACAAGTAAATTGTACATGAGCAAAAACGTTGTGGCACGCAAGCAGCGTGGTATATTCTTTTTCGTTTTTCTCCTGTTTTCTACGTTTTTGTCTCCTTCTTCACACTTTATCTGAGAGCGAACTACGACCAAGGGGGGTAATCACCTTTGATCGTGCAGAACACCAGGTACATAAAGACGCGACATCTTACATAGTATCAATATTTCCCATCCAGAAGAGGAGGGGCACCATCATCCATTTTATTCTCACCACATATAAAACAAACGATACGACAGGATATAACACACCCTTCCCCAATTGCCTACTCCTACTTGTTCTTTGGTCGTCTTTCTCCTTTCTAATCTCACACCTGCTTCCAATCCTTGACAACTCGATAACGGCAAACAATGTCTGCATCATACGACGGCTTTTGGAAGATATGTGATGATAATGGCGTATGTCATTGTGATTGGCGTCTTACTGTTTATGGCTGCGAAGAAGAAAAACATATGGTTCCATTCTATATTGCATTGGCAGCATTTTCAGGTCTCGTCGGTACAATGGGTAATGTCTCATCACCACCAACAACAACACAGTATAATGGTTTATTGATCCATATCATCTTACAGCTGCCATTCTCGGTTACTATCGCATCATCTTATTGAATCAAACAGTATTTGATTGTCGCACTGGCTTTCCAAGGCCAAAGCCCATTGAATCGATGATCGTCTTTGGTACAGCTTTTAATATACGTAAGTGATATCACTTTGCCCAGTTGCACGTGGAACTCATCTCGAATGACTACTAGTGCGTATGATTCATGCCATTATTATGGTCACTGATGTTGCTCCCAATGTCGCATTCCGCTCATGTAAGTTATTGAAAAAGAAAGAAAGCTTAGTCATGGATTCTCACCTCCTCGTTGTCCTATAGTCATGTTTGAATTTCCATGGCACTTTGGTATTGGAGCCCTAGCATGCTATCTATTTGGCATCGCTCACACGTTGTCCGATGTAAGTACCATCCCTACCCCTTATCCTTTCTCCTTGAGAATGCCATGTGTATTCACGTGCTTTATGTGATTGTTGCATATGTTCGTGGGTGAATAGAGTAACAAGACCGTTTACAACCGTTGGGTACGATCACCCATTATCATTGATGGTGTTTGCCTAATCTTTATCATGGGTCCTCATATCACCAACAACGTTTGTTCCATCGTTGCTGGAGTCTATGCTCTCAGAGGGAATTATTCCATTGCAGAAGGTTTTACCAATGCATTGTACTGGTTCTGGACATTCTATACAGGCTGTTTGGGTATTCTCATCTTATTCGCTGGTTTGCGTCTCGTGCGTCTCTTGACACGACATTTGCATGAATGAGCACAAGGTCAAGTTTGTGTACGAAAGGTTAAACTAGGAACAGTAAAGGTAAGCAACAACATCATGATCGCTTTTTTCAATCTATATATTTAAAGAGATACTTTACAGGTTAAAATCATTATCGCAGCTGGAAGTACCTGCTTGACCGGTTTTGCTGTCATTATGATCTTATATGCAGCATGCCGCATTCCCATAACGCAAAACACTGCTGAGAACGTTGCCATTGCCTGCGTTTGGATGTTTAATGGTGTTGCTGCAACAGCAGCTATCTTTATCGGTATTGTGCTCAAGTATGTGTTTTTGTTGTTTTTCAATTCATGCAGAATACTGACATTTCATTCTATAGTCCTCGACTTGCTACACTTGCATCCAGCTTTGGATCATCATCTGGTAATGCCACTTCTGCGAACCGGTCACATCACTTGTCAGCATCTTCAGGTACAACCGAAACTGCCACGGGCACCCAATCCGAGAGTAAATGGCAAGCGACACAACATACCAGCATGGGAAGTGGATGGACAGCAGTTGATAGCAAGCCAAAATATAGCCTTGGCGATATCAAAGACATGCCTGAATTTATTACTTCTGGTGGTGAAACCATTCGCAGCCAAATAGATGAGGATCAGCTAAACTACAACGCCATGACAAGTATTGCTCGTGCACCTCCTCGCAACCTTTCTTCCACGGATGATAATCGGTATCGTTATCCCGAGAATGATACTATCACTTTATCATCTACCACTGGTCTTAATACTGCCATGCAACACAATCATTATTATTAATCCTTATGTGTCATGTTTAATCCGCAAATGTACGCTTTATGTCTCTTATACACTTAGTTCTTAGTAAATCAAACTTTGCTTTCCATGGGCGTACATGTCTTAATATCTTTCCCCTTAAGGATATTTTTAATGACCTATTGTGTATGGGAATTGCACGCGACTAGCATCGTTGGTCATGCGTATCTTTATTCTTCTCGAGTAACCTTCTAAAATCAATAGTGCAATTATGCATGCAGTGAAAGTTTATATAGACAATGGGTTCGGATTATGGAAATGAATGAGGGGAAACTTTATTTTTTAGCAAAGTTATTGAGCGCACTGGCCACGCGTTTTGCAAGGCCAACAATATCGCCGTCCAGATCATCGGTAGGATCTTCAGGTGGAACTTGTCGTAAAAGGTCGGGCGACTCGGCAATGCGTGTGACAGAATCTACAATCTCAGATGTGCTTGCAATCTTTGATACCAGTTCCGGATCTATTCACAGCACTTTTAAGATACCTTCCTTTTCTCTTTTCATGCATAATCATTCGACCCACCATTTCCTTCCAAGAATTGTTCAATTGTCCAAACTCCAATATGTTGAAGAGCTACACTTTGGTTTTCATCCAGGAACCGTATCAGAAAGTCTCGTAAGCCATCATCTGGACAAGTCCACACATCTACAAAGGGTGAATAATCCTTGGCTATAACAAAATATATGTTAATTTGCTGAGCACGATATTATCATTGTTATTGGATATCTCACCTTTCGAACTCAAGTTTCCAATGGCAGCTGCAGAATTGCGTTGGACCTCCATTTTGGTACTTGCTGTCAAGGGAACCAGCACTTGCAAAATGCTCATGCTTAGCAACTGTGGTTTCAACTCATCGCTCAATGCCAAAACAGCAATAGCTGCAGTCATCTCCGTTTGTACACTTGCAGGCACACGGTGAATCAATGTACGGATACGCTCTACCGCTCCTGCTTCCACAATGGCTTTTCGATTCCTTTCAGAACTTGCAGCTAGATTACGCAACGTTGAAATGGCATGACATTGTATCTCCTCATTATCGTCATAGGAGAGTAGCTCGATCAATGGATTCACAAATCCTTCCTCAATGATTGGTGACTCGTTGGCAGGATGAATGGATATATTGCGGATACAAGCAACCGATGAGAGAATGAGTGGAAGAAACGATGACTTGAGTAAGCGCAACAATGGAGTAAGGCCTTTGCAACGTACAATCTCCAGCTGATACTTTTCTATCAGGTGGTTGTCAGAAATTATATCATTCATTCTCCTCTCAATGCTTACCATCCGATGCTAAATTTCGAAGCGCCAAGGCTGCTTGACATTGTACTTTGAGACTTTTTGTTTCCATCAAGGCAATGAGATATTGAACAAGTCTTGAATCGGTTTGTGCCAGCTTTTTACGATTCATACCTACGACAATGTAAGTCATATGGAAATATACCTTTCTCCCTCTATAACTTACCATCAGCAGCAATATTGCTCAAAGCTGTAGTGCAGTAGTATTGGACGTCAGCATCTTGCGAGCTCAATAGACCGATCAGTACAGGAATAGCACCTGCATTCACCAATTGTTGTCGATTGTCCTCTAAAAGAGATAGTTCAATAAATGGATTTATGATCATCGTTTATACTTACGCGTGTGGGTCATATTGAGAAGTGCACCTGTAGCGTTTCGTTGTACTCGTTGATCGTTTGAACGTGCCAGATCGACTAATAATCTAAGAGCATCCGATTTGGCGATTCTGACCTTGTTATCATCTGATACATATATAAAGTGAATTTCAATGTGAATAACTTCATTGCTCTATCCCTTTGATGCGTTACCATGTGTCGCAAGATTGGTGATACAGCCGACTGCATTGCACTGCACTTCAACGTTGGGACTTGCCATTTGACGGATCAATTGTTCAAGACCTCCGAGTTTGACAATTAACAACTTATTCTCCGCTAGTAAATGGATCAAATATTTGTGTGTTAAAGCATGAAACACAATTCAGGGCGAGAAGAATATTCTATTACTTACTGTTGACTGCCAGATTAGCCAGGGCAGCACTAGCTGGGCGCTGTACTTCCACATCGTGCGATTGTAACAAGAAGAGTATTGGATTCAATGTTTCCTTGCCAACCTGAGTTACATCTAATATCAAAAAGTCAATCATTCAGAATATATATGCGCTATCATCCATTCTCTATTACCTTTCTCAGTGATTTCAGCAAATGCAAGCGCTGCTGATCTTTGCAGGTCCACATTATCTGAATAGGCCAAAGTTGTAAGAGCTTGAAGTGGTTCACCTCGAAAGAAGTTGGTACGGCTGCGATCTACATGTTTTAAAGGGTTCAATAATAACAATGGACCATATACATATCAACTCTTACTTTCGAGAAACCGTAAAAGTTCGGCTATCGCATCACGTTCATTCTCTTGCAAGAGTGGTTCATAGATCCCATTTCGATGACGCTCTGTTTCATAAACATGGTGTGAATTCAGTATTTGCAACTGGTCTGGTCGTTGATTGCTTACTTCCGAAACAATCCTGACAACAAGAGGTACAAGCACAACAGCTACTCGTATTTCCCATTGACAATGCCGTACTTTTGGAAACAAAACTGGATGTAAATGACAAAGAAGGAGTAACTTGAAATGTGTCGCGTTGGCTGTGGTTGACACAGGAGACAAACGAGACCAAGCAAAACACGTGAGAAGGAGAAAGCACATGATAGCGGCATAGTGAAGCGGGATATGGTGATCCAATCAAACCTGCTCCACCATCCAAGCGGCATTATTCATTGTAATATCTAGACTCATTGAAAAGATACTCATTGTGTCGATCAATAAAGGTCCATTTTCGATTTCTTTAAAGAACTTGCATCTCTGTCAGCTTCCTCCATGATATAACTAAAGAATGAAGAACTGATGGTAACGATGGAAACCCTCATGGTTATCCTTGCTATATCCATAGCAACTTTTATAAATCTCGCATAGATAACATCAAGTTGTGCACACACACCAGTCGACCCATGGCTGTAGAAACACCAATAGACCATATGTACCTGATTCTCTAATACCCTACACTTCATTACCATGACGCGATATTTACATCAAAAGTTTATTCTGAAACAGATTGAGCCGTGATCCCATCGGATACCATAAATATAATCTCATCCAATAATTGAAGCATATCATTAAAATGCCCTGATCGCGTATGTTTTATCTTCATGTCCATGTCGTAGCATAATGGAAGGGCAGTTACTTGAAAGCATGAGTAGGGTGGTTATATCATTGTGCGAGCGTTCATAGAAACATAAGAGCAATGATGCACTGTGAAGTTGTTGGGTGGGAAAACAATAAACCTGCTCCGGATTGTGTGTGAGCATGGTGTAAGTGATTGTTTCTATAGACTTACTTGTCTACCTTATCACCTATTTAGGAACAAAATTTCCTTGCAAGGAAATGTGGATGTATCAAATCACCCCATGTGAGAGAAACTGATATACCAAATACTCGGATTCACCGTGGGATACATGCAAAAATGAGATACGTTTTAGAAGCTTCTGACAGTCGGTGTCAAGTTTCCATCTGTAAGTTGGGTTACATTGCACCAATGGCATTGGTTTCCGAGGATGACCGATATAATAATACAATTCGCACATTGGTCTTCTAAGAAGAGCAGCAGAGAGATGCTGCTGCTCGTGAGAAATATGTAAACAGATTGGGTCCTAGAGCAGCATGGGTGGTACATACCCAGCAAGCAATCATAGGTCAGTCACCTTATCAAGGCTCTTCTATCTCGTGAGCCGTAACACTATACAAGATTAAGGCAAATTTTACAAAAGGTTGGATTAGGATATACTCCTTGATTTGAACAAATTTCCCTGAATGAGTACTGAGGTATCAATCGACGTCATCTAGTGTAATGCATCCAGGGTTTACACGTACTCAAAGTCTTAAGGGTTCACTACATCATCGTATCGTTTGTGAATGCACATTCGGATATGGTCGGGGATGAGCACACGATACATAAAAGCTTGCTCATCGTGTTTATAATAGCCAACATATTAATGCTTATAAGATCAGTCTACTGTATGCTGCTAGCCAAAACTGCTTTCTTCTAATGAAGATATATGGGAAACTGCTGCGCAGTGCTCAAGTTACCCTTAGGTCTCATATCCATGTACACAAACTTCCAGCCTATAGACCAGCAACAACCTTATACAACCATATCCAAAATCAAGTACTTCTCGTAGTACATGTAAGCTTTTGTTGCCATGTGACACATTTGTGAGAAAGGTTCTGTAAGCACTGCTCCGCTTTAATGCACTATAATCAGGCATCGCACTCGACCGAGGGAATGTTGCGTTGGTAATCCAGCAGGAAAACACACCTTGGGTTGCTCCCTTGAAAATGATTTGGATCCGGTGCCGTCCCATCTTAATCAATCACTACTTTGTCGGCATTGATAGCTGATTATGGGTGCTGTAGCCTTTGTGTTACATAGCAAGACATGCCTTGTTCGAAAAAGGAGATATATATCCTTTTTAGCAGAGCAACCTGCCATTACTGGAAAAAATCCAGAGACATGCTCATATGCAAGCAACTTAACAGACTCAAATCACCATTTTTAGTGAAGGTGTTTTGGTAATACATCCCCAATGGAGAGAAAAAAAAAAAAGAAACCATAAAGCGCCACAGATGCTGAGATGATGCATTATTCCGGTCAGCCAGTGTATGCTGCTGTGATATTGTTCCTCTGTGCAACAATGTTTACCGACTCAAATATCGTATCCATCGATTGATGTTCCTGGTTGTAGATAGATGTGACGATGGGAAAGTATCGCCTATCAGAACACAAAATTTCATCTGATGATGGGAAGACATCATCGAGCTTATTTAAATACCTTAGGCAACTCAATGTCACCCAAGCATTTAGGAAACTTTTTCTTTTTCGTTATCATCGCCTTCTTGTTTGCTGTTTGACGCTACTTTTTATAGCAAATTGAACAGCTTCATTTATCATGATGGAACAAGATACCAAGCATGAGTTAGGTGAGCAGGTCTCTACCAACTCACTATCTGAAAAACCCCCTTCCACCACCTTGCACGACAAATATAACGATGCCTATGATGTGGAGCCTATCCATGCACACGTCGAAGATGAAGAAGATTCTCCCATCGAAGAGGTACGACTTGTTGTACCAAAGTAAGTGCATTGATCCCTTTTCATAAACATGTAAGAGGATGCTCAATATGGCATTTTTTTTTTCATAGCACGGATGATCCAACATTACCAGTGTACACTTTTCGCATGTGGTTTCTTGCAATCATCTTCTGCTGTGCTTTAGCATTCATCAATCAATTCTTTTGGTTCCGACAAAACGCTATGGTTGTCACACCACTGGTGATTCAGTTGATCAGTTTTCCTCTTGGCAAGATTATGGAGAAAGTTATTCCCAAATCGCGTTTCTTCAATCCTGGTCCCTTCAACATGAAAGAGCACGTGCTTATCACAGTCATGGCCAATTGCAGTGTAAATACTGCATATGCTGTTGATATTATCACTATTCAGCGTCTATGGTACGGTCAAGATATTGGATGGGGTGGTGGTTTACTGCTCATCTGGACAACTCAGGTATGTATGTATATCTCCATTATCTTGTTACTTGTGGCTGATTGTTGGATTTTCTTCTTAGCTCTTGGGTTATGGTCTCGCTGGTCTTTGTCGACGCTTCCTTGTATATCCACCTTCCATGGTATGGCCTGGAAATTTGGCAAACATTTCACTTTTCCGTTCATTCCACATTGCTGACAAGTAAGTAATAACAAACAAAATCAGTATATAAACCGACTTGAGCAATGATGTTAAATAATCTATGGTTATAGAGATTGGACTGGACCTACTCGCATGCGATGGTTCTTGTACTGTTTCTGTGGCATGTTCGTGTACTACTGGCTACCAGGTTACTTTTTCCAAATCTTGACATTCTTTTCCTGGGCATGTTGGATCAGCCCAGAGAATCGTACGCTTGCACAATTGACTGGCGGCTTCAATGGCTTGGGTATGTTGGCTGTGACATTTGACTGGTCAACAATCGTCTCGTATTTGCAATCCCCACTTGTGGTGCCATGGTGGGCTATTGGCAACATTGCTGTCGGTTTCGTGATTATCGCATGGATCATCTCGCCTGCTTTGTATTACTCAAATGTTTGGGATGCACAAAGATTCCCTATTATCACTGAGGAGCTTTTCGATAAGTTTGGTGAACCATGGAACAATTCAATGGTGCTCACTCCTGAAAGAACACTCAATGAAACAGCATATGCGGAATATGGTCCATTGTACATGACTAGCTTTTTTGCATTTACATATGGCATCGGATTTGCTGGTCTTACTGCTGTGATTTCCCATACTATTTTATATCATGGCAAGGATATCATTACTCAGTACAAGCGCTCACGTGAAGAAGATATGGATATCCACGGCAAACTTATGCGTGCATATCCAGAAGTCCCACAATGGTGGTATATCGCTACATTCGTCATTGCGTTTGGTGTTTCATTTGCAGTGATTTATTGCTGGCCTATGCAATTACCATGGTGGGGTATCTTTTTAGCTGCCGCCCTTGCTGCTTTCTTTGTACTTCCCATCGGCATCATCCAAGCATTAACAAATCAACAACCTGGTCTCAATGTGATCACTGAGTTGATTATTGGTTTTGCACTTCCTGGAAATCCTATTGGCAATGTGACATTCAAGACATATGGTTATATTTCGATGTATCAATGCCTGCAATTTGTCAATGATCTTAAGCTTGGTCATTATACCAAAATTCCTCCCCGTAGTATGTTTATAGTTCAAACCGTGGGAACTATCATTGCCGGTATCATCAACCTTGTGACAGCACGCTGGTTGATTGATACAGTGCCTAATATTTGTACTGATGCCGGTTACCCATTCACATGCCCTTCCGCACGCACCTTTTATTCGGCATCTATCGTTTGGGGCGTTGTCAGGTAAGATCGGGTTAGTTGTTAGATACACTATATATTAATCCTACAATGGTTTATATCATTATGCAAAGTCCACGTAAAATGTTTGGCCCTGGATCAGTTTACGAGTCGATGCTGTGGTTCTTCCTCATTGGTTTTCTCTTGCCTGTTCCATTCTGGTTGGCTCACAAAAAATGGCCAAATGTTCAATGGCTCAAGTACGTTCATATCCCAGTTATCCTCAATGCTACTGGTATGATGCCTCCAGCTGTACCACTCAACTTTTCCGCTTGGTGTGCTGCTGGATTTGTATTCATGTGGTATCTACGTCGGTACAAGTACCAATGGTGGAGCAAGTACAATTATATCACATCTGCTGCATTTGACAGTGCCGTAGCTATTGGTGCAATTGTTATCTTTGGTGTCGTAACAGGATCAGGATATACTCCCGATTGGTGGGGTAATGGTGGCCAAGGCGTGAACGGCATGTTTGATAACTGTCCTCTTGCATTATCCAATGCATCTAATGTTTGTGCCTTATGTTAAATGACGCTAGTACATATATATGATAGCCAATTGTTATTTCCCCACTCCAACCCTTTATTACTTTTAACCTTTATTGATGTAAAATTTTATATATCTGTATATAATGAGCAATTTCACTAGTCGACTACATCATGCGTATCTCATTTTTGGTTTTTCATATCAATCTTGATAAAGAGAAACATAAAGATTGCCGTTGAACTCGTTATATCTTATGCATATTAACATTTTATTCAGCTTTCCACTGTCACTGTTATTATACCACATGCCAAGTTGAAGCGTCCAAATGGATATCCTCCATAATCTTGCCTGATACTTAACTTTGGCATCCCCCACGATGAAACATCTCTCTTTCCTCCAACAATAATCATTTTCATTTATATGCTGATGAATCAACAACATTTGTCATATCATGATGAGATATTGAAATCACTATTAATAAATCCGCCTGATGATTTGGATTCATGTGCAATTGCCTACATTGATCCTTTGCTGTGTTCAAGCTTTCTCTTGCATGATAGCAATCATTTAGCTTTTGACGCAGTGGTTCAAGGCTTGACATATTGTTCAAGAAATATGCTGTAGAAATAGCCGCTGGGTGCCTTGAATCGAGTATTGTATATCACCCGTGGTTGTAAAACGCATCCAATCAATCACATGAGCTATATCGTTCACAGCATTCTTTACGAGAATTTTTAAGCAGTATTCACGTGTCATAATCCACCCGTCTTGCTGACAACGAGAAAAGGTAACCAAGCAATATCCTTGAATTTTCCATCACTGCACTTGATTGTATTCCATCCACCATGATCGTATAATCCAATGCATTGATTAAAGGAGCCATGTAGTCGCTGCTGATATATTGAGCTTTCAATCCATTTCTTTTGCTTGGATGCACTTGCTCATTGTCATATTCATGACAAACAGTTGTAGCATCATCCAAGGAGCTGAATTTTATATCGCACAATTCCACTAAGTGATCATCATTTCATGACCAATGTCCCATCCACACCCTTTATTTATCTTGATCAATATATGTATCGTAATACAACATCACCATTAGTAGCATGTTGGTAGATAACTGATCATATTACACAAGAAGCTCTTGAGTGTCTCATTGTTCAAATTGAGAACCAAATTTGACGGAGCGTACCGTACTACAGTAATGTCCCTAACTCCTTTTTCTTACTAGTATAGAAGGGAGACATCCATGAGCAAACAGCATACATTGCATATAATGAACACCTTCATTATATACTGCCTGTACGTGATTGGCAAGCATGGTTGCATTGTTAGAATAAAATTGTCAATCGCCCCTTACTATCAAACAATGAAGATGGAGACGATACATATATCCCTTATTCTATTACTTGCTCTTTGTACTTGAGAACAACATAATCACAATCACAATGTTCTTCATAGGTGAAAGTTGTATTTGATATCAAAACAGGTATGATGTTGTAAACAATAAATGATAAAGGATGAAAGTACAACTGATACATTGTGAATGGAATACAAGTAACTGAAATAGATAACAATGAACCGACGAGAATCAAGTGAAGCATCCGACGAGTAACAAGTGTAAGCCAGCCACTACTGTAGTTATTGGTATTGTTTCTTCTTGAAGATTGCCCTGTAAAATCTCTTGTAAAGATATAGAGAATGAAGAGAGCGATAAGAATAAAGAATAACTATCTTGCAGTTTCCACGTACTTTGTGTTGTCACCAATATCATAGCCAAATATCGAAATAGGAAACCAAGTAGTGCCAGTGCCTTATCCTAGGTTGGATTACGAGTGGGATGATATATAACTTGCTGAGACAAGATCGCTTGTTTGGCCAGGAGAAATACACCTTGATTGTCTTATGAACCCACCAAATGAATGGATTGGACTGACACAAAGCCGTTTCCCATTCGAGAGGCTGGGATCATCTGCAGCAACCAAGAGGGCATTGGCCGGGGGAGGAGTATGGTGAGAGAGAGTCATAGCGTACCACAGCATGGTGCCCAGTGTGATCCCACGTACTGGGGCGAGGGCGTGCCATTGAACAATACCACCAAGGTGGAAGACCCCAAGAACGTGAATCACCATAGCCAACCTTGCCTACCCACGA